>VSTD030000095.1:0-19827 GCA_008808055.3 Sporobolus alterniflorus | reverse complement strand
AGGACAAACGGAGCATCAAGAAGGTGCTGGAGAGCCAAGGAGACATGCACGAGAAGGTGGCGAACCAATCCAATTCAAAATTACCGAGTTTGAGTCCAACTCAAAGTCCAGGACCACCTCGTATTCAAATTGATGTCTAGATTGCATGCGACCTCTATTTTGGACGTTCAACATATGCATGGAAAGCTAAGAGATAACCTTTCTAATGGCAACGGTCTCATATCTAACTAAAATTAGAGTCGTCCGCAATCATCAAAACAGTATCGATTTCCAAAACCGTTTTTGGTGCTGCGCCACCATTTTGGCTTGATGGGCCTGTATCCAGTTGGAGTCCATTAGGGATGCATCCTAGGGTTCGGTCACGAACCTAGACCCTTTATATTCAGTAGTTGCCATCATTTTACGCGGGTTTTGCTTAAATTAATCTGTCAAGAACAATTTCACTGACATTCGGTTTCTAAGACCCCAACTGTTGTGAGCTAATCATTCATCTGCAATTCAAGATTGTTCTTTCCTGTTCTTGCTTGTGTTCTTGATTCGCTTGCCGGGACATAGCCTTCTTGACGAGGCCAATTCGTGTGTGCATGGGTTGGTAACCAACGGAGCTGTGGTGTAGTGACTACACAGGTTTGAACCGACGTTGTTTGGAGCCTTCATCATCAACATTGAGATCTCCACCAATTGACTTACCCCGTACCTCTCGGAAGATGGGGACTCATCCTACTATCAGTGGGGATGGCCGACGTTGGCCGAGCAATGAGCGGCGGGGCCCTGAGGCGGCACCGAATCGAGCGGAGGGGGCACCGAGTTTGGACAGGCAGCATGTGGTCAGGTCGGGACGGGGACGGGACGACGGTGGCGGCTGCGACGGTCAGACGTGGGGGCGGGCACGGCGTGGGGAGCGGAGGCGGCGGCGGTGGATTGAATTGTTTTATGAAGTGTGAAAGGGGTACTGTGCGGCGCGTGGAGAGAGAAGGTGTAGGCGCTGGTACGAAATCCACACAAACATCGGTTATGGTCAGGTACATTCGTCGGTTAACCGATGAATGTACCGGGCTAAGTTCGTCGGTTCAGGCTACATTCCTCGGTGCCGGTATCGAGGAATATAGTCTAGTTATATTCCTCGGTATAGTTATATTTCTCGATACCGAGTAATATAAAGTCACCGAGGAATGTACCTTGTTTTCCTATAGTCTTTCAGGCTCAACAGTCTGGTAGCATAATACAAACTCTCATTAATGGTACGGACATGAAGCCTATAACAATACAAGGGCAGGGCAGTGAGAGTCGGTTGTGTAAAGAAAGAGCATCCAAGAGCAACAAGTCCACCACAACTCATGCGTGAGCCGTCATAATGATCATACCATAGGGGTGGTCTTTCCCCTAGGGCCGAGTTTTTTTATATGGCACCAAAAATGTGATATTACATAACTTAAATTAACACATTAAACTGAGAGGAAAATAGTTTCAAGAATTTGAAATGTGCAAACTAAAGAATTGTCGAGATTGGTATCGGATAGCTCCCTTCCTTTTATATGCCATGTATCACTCCCTTCCTTTTATATGCCATGTATATTGTAACACAAGAGCTCAATTGGTATCGGATAGTTTGTTGGCTAAGTAAAGCTAAATGCAAAACAAACTTAAAATAATCTTAACCTAGACGTGTACAACGCAAATATGAAGGTGCTGTGACATCCGTGGTATCACTGTAGGAACCAAGAACAACTTCAAATTCCAGCTCAAATTTTCAAATTCAAAATTTCCTGAATTTGGTCGAATTTGTGCCAAATTCCACATCTAAAGATTCTTCAAATTTTTATATGCAAGTGGTGTCATAAAAACTTATATTCTTGAAGGTTTTTCCAAGATTGAATTTTGTTGGATTTATGAAATTTTTCCTGAGTGGTTTAATGCCCTTAAAAATTCAAACTATTTTCTAAAATTTGGTTTCTTCCAGAATTTTTAATTCAAAATCCGTTTTGATTTTGAAGTTTAACCAAAAATTAAACTTTTCCCGCCTTTTCCCTTCTACCTCCTAAAAATGTTTCAAGATTTGTGAAGCTCTTTAGTTTGGGTTTTTCGATTTTTAAATTTGCCAAAATTTTGTGCACTTGAAAATCATTGGAAAATATCAAAACCCACAGGCCTACCTGTCATTGGCAGCTCGTGTTGTCCTCTCCGGCACTCGCCGCACGCACTGCGCCATGCCCTGCTCTGCCCATGCTGCTGCATCGCCATCAAGACGTCGCCGGATCGGCACGCCACCCGCCTCCATTTGTCGCTCCCCAGTTTCTTTTGCTGCGCGTGACGAAGCTCCGACGCCGACGCGCGCCGCTGCGCCATGGCCGCCGCCCAGAGCAGCGACCTCATCCCCGCCGAGCCAGTCGCCGGCACGCGACCACCTCGCAAGCAGCCGGTGCCGAGCCGGCCGTCCGGAGCAGCGCCACCGGACCACCTCACCGTCGCTGGTCCAAGCCGGAGCCCAACACCACTGCGCGCCCTCGTCTACACCAGTCCAGAGCCACCGCCCAAAGCTACTCCACATCGGCCACCATCTCCCGGTCACCAGTGTCCGCACTGACACTTTGCTCCCAAAGCCGCCGCCGCCCCTACCTGTCGCGGGTCCAAGCTTCGGCCACCGCCGGTCGCATCGATCCGAGCTCCTCCGCGCTGCGACCTTGTCCACCGAGCCGCGTTCATCCGAGCACAGGTAGCCAATGCATGGGCGCCTCGAGCCGTCCTTCGAAGCTCTAGCCGTCGGCAGTTTCTTCCCCGCGAGCCGTCTACCCCCGGGCCACTCCACGTCGCCGGCTCCGTCCGGTGAGGTTCCGCTTCCTCCCCCCATCCCTTACCTCGTTGCTGCACCTCCGCCGCCGGCCAAGCGCTGCCTCGCATCGGCCACCTCGCTCCCGCCGGTCTGTTGAGCGCGGTTCGCGCACGGCCCAGCTGCCTTGGCCTGTTGGCCTGCCTTGCGGCCCAGTATGCCGGCACAGCCCTTCTGCTTCCGGCCCAGCAGACCACCAGTCCCGAGCCAAGGATGTAATTTTTTTATTTTGATCCTTTTAAAAAATAATTTTCGCAGACTCCGGAGAAACTTATTATATATCTGTACCCAGACAAGAACACCAGGTTTGATGGCGCCCTAGATTCACTGAAGGACGTTAGGCTCCTTGGCGCCCTCTGTGTACACATGGATGTGGGCACACCACGGTGTACTGTAGGGCACCAATGAAGCTGACATCCTACATGTCTCACGAATGTCCCCTTCTCCTTTCTCTATCTCACATTCTCTCTTCTTCTTTAACACCAAGTTTTCTATCTTTAAAATCCGCACCTCCCTTGATCTTACCTTCCGACAGCCTCCGATCCTATATCTCTCCGTAAATCGATTAAACAAGGTATACTCTTCCATTTTACACCCTTTATTTAGAAATGCAATGTAGATTGAGCTCTATTTTTGAATGGATTTCCCTAGTAGGGTTCAAGTTATTTATTTTTCGGAATGTGCATTTGTGATGTGACATTTAGGTTACAAATTTAGGTAATGCGACGGTTTAGGAAATTTATATCTTATGCGACATTGAGTTACGCTTAGTACTCATGATTACCGAATGTTTATATTCTAACTTATTCTTTATCTTGAACATGTAGTAGAAACTATAATGACATGGTATGTTGTGTTTCGTGATCGGAAGTCTAGAGTACATGATTTATGGGGAGTTTGCAGTGAGTATGTTGTAGGTTTAAGTGGTGCCGCTTTCCAGAGCTACTCGATAAGGATGCAGGCTAAGGAAGTTTATGTTGCTTTTTTTGAACATCAAAATAAATTTTGGAAGTCAGAACAAATCGCACAAAAGGCAGAAGTGTCGCTAATAAGTAGTCTTGAAAAGATTGGGTGATATAAGTGCAGATTATAGTCATTGTTGTCTTATAGTACAAGATCATGTGAGTTGTATGTTTATAGTTGTAGAACTATGGACCAAATTTTAGACGTTGTTGCTGTCTAATTAAGTTTGTTCAAACTATGTTATGGTTGTATTCGTTACGGTCTTATGGTACAAGATCATGTAACTTGTATGTTTGTGGTTGTATAACTATGTACTGAATTTTAGACGTTGTTGTTGTCTTTTTAAGTTTGTTTGAACTATGTTATGATATTGAACTGTGTGTTTATGGTTATGTAACTATATTTGCCCTAACTACATTATATGTTTGTATTAAGATATGTACTTTATCATATGTTTATGTGTAGCTGAAAAGTGTACTGTAAAGTGACGGGTCACTTAAAAGGTTGCTCTGATGTGTCACTGAAAAGGCTATCTTGACGGGTCACTGAAATGGCTACCCCAACGGGTGACGAATCACTAAAAAAGCTACCCCGATGTGTCACTAGAAAGGCTACACTGACAGGTCACTGAAAAGGCTATGATGACAGGTGACGGATCACTAAAAAGGCTACTCTGATGGGTGATAGATCATTGAAAAGGCTACTTGGACGTGTCACTAAAAAGGCTACCCTGACGTGTCACTTAAAAGGCTATGACGATGGGTAACGGATCACTGAAAAGGCTACCCTAAAGTGTCACTAAAAAGGCTACCCTGATGGGTCACTGAAAAGGCTACTCTGATGGGCGACGAATCATTGAAAATGCTACCCTAACGTGTCACTGAAAAGGCTACCCTGATGTGTCACTAAAAAGGCTATGATGACGGGTGATAGATCACTAAAAAGACTACTCTGACGTGAACTAAAAAGACTACTAGAAAATAAACTGAAAGTCTAGCTTTATTGAATTATATATGAAATTACCACCGAGTGGCGGCTATAAAAGCACATCACGAGAAAGAGAACTAAGGCGCATTCACACACATAGGCCACACACAATGTGTAGTAAAGAACCGGAGCCTTGGTCGCCTCTGTGGGTGAGGCAAAAACTTAGGGAAGCTAACAATGGCCTTCCACCAAATGATCCAAATCATGATGAGAAACCTCCGACCGACGCAAAAAAAGACCCGTATGCAAATGCGGCTTAGATTATCAATCCCACATGAGTTTAGAGCATGATACATATGGCATGAGGTATTGTCCTTGTCCATTGCCAACCTCCCCCATTCAATTGGGGTTGGGATGAAGAGAAGCTGCGGAAGGTAGTTTCAGTTGTAACATTTACATTGCAGGATTTTGCACCGCTAACCTCTTAGTAATGTTGTCGCTAACCATTTTATTTTGCTGAAGGGTGTTCGTGTAGAGCTCTTCCCACCACCACCGAAACCACCAGGATGTGACGCCATGATGTGGATTGATGACTATATGACACTGAAAGACATAGAGTGGGTGGCGTGGGTCAAGAAGAACAGAGCTACCATGAGTAAGGGTGGGTCACACGGTATCCCCATGCAACCATAACCACTTTAATCAATGTCGCGACTGCCAACAATGGACAATTCTTAATGATGTTGACTAGTCTTTGTGAGATGAATCCGTATGATAGTTGGCCGTGGTTCATATCATCCACATTCATCAAGCAAGTGTGAGGGTGGACAACACTAGTTATCTTCCAACGGCAATCCTTTCCTTTCCTAGCGTGAACTGTCCAAGGACAACCACGATGGCAAGTCAAGACGTAGCGCTTATTCTCATCTGAGTGTTTAACCATAAAAGGATGATGATGAAACAATGCATACTCCGCCAAACAAATCTTCATCATCTCCATGGTCTTAAATATAATACTCTTCCATATAATGACATTGTCATGATTAATGATAGGCACATTGTCAATGAACCGAAACCATCAGCTACAGGCCGATGTGCTTGACTCAAGTCCCGACAATCTGGCATCTCAGGAGTATGTTTCACCAACGCTCACTGTAACAGAGCATTGTCCCTTTTACTTAACTCAGGAATAGGTCGATCATCGGCTAAGTCCTCCGCACGCTTATCCCCAAACACCGCCTTGCATTCCGACATGAACTCCAACTCGATGAAAGATGGATCAACATCTACGGCAAATCCAGTAGCAATTGGCTGATGATCCACAATTGAAATGAACCCTGTATCGGCAGCAGCATCACCAACACCCACACTTTCGCATACAGGTTCCTCGTTCAACACTGTTTCATTATTGCCAATGAATGCGGGCTCCTCTAGATCAATGTCGGCATGAGTTTCTTACGACGGTTGAGTAAGCATGACTCCACATTCGACATGCTGCTCATCAACCGCTTCAAGCAAAGTCGGCGACCGAGAAGTTTCATCACCAACATTGTTCCGGGCAACCATTCTTACAACCAACTCTATCCCGTGGATCTCTGACTTCATTATGACACCGACATAAGCTATCCACTCCTTCTCATCACAAACTAGTGATATCATCTTCATCCGGGGGCCATTGCTTGAACCGATATCAATTCGACCTTCAAACCAAACTTCACAACCCTCATCTATCCAAGCCAACTACTCGCGCACCAAACAAATCACATTTGCAAGTGTCAGAAATTCATTCCACAAAAATGTCTCCTTCATTCCAACAAACTCATAACTACCAATCTCATTGGTTATTACCACTCCACTGTGATAAACCGTAATAAAAGTGGTCATCTACAATCATGAATTTTAAAAATTTCATCAATGTCATGTGCATCGTCAAACAACAAATCTTAACTAGCCTACGTCTGGGATTTTAAAAATACCTAATAAATCCTATTTGCCGATTAAAAAATTACATACCCTTTATTTCTAAAAAAAAGTATTTCAATATACTAACTAAACCATAAAAAAATCAGTCAAATACATGACATCAAATTTTGTAACATAATTACCTATCAAAGTTTCAATCTAATTCCTAAAACAAATTGTCAACCATGATAATCATACAAAACCACACAAGTTGCACTCTCCAATCTACTACACTAGAGAATCATACAAACCATCACAACTATGATTTTTCAAAAAAAAATCACCCTATCCCTACTTGGGGGAATTCCTTCAAATCCCAGCCAAAATCAAGGTACATTCTCAAAATACATAGGGGAGTTGCGGGAGCATACCTTGGGGAAGGTCTTCACGGAGAAGCTCGGGAGCGGAGGTGGCCGGAGGAGGAGATCGCCGGTAGGTGGTGCAAGGGAAGAGAGAGGTGGTGGCGGTAGAGAAGAAAGAAGAATAGAGGAGAAAGAAGAAGGGAGGCGGCGGCCAAACCATAATGCACAGAAGGGTGCCAGTCTCGCTAGCGCCCTACTGTACTTCAGGGGCACCAGCGATGCTGCCGCCCTCCCTACTAACGTGGCGTGGACCCGGGTACACGTGGAATGCCTAGGGTGCCACCACACTTGGTGCCCTACTACCCACATATGGTGCCAGCCTCAATGGCACCCTGACCTTGGGTCCATATATGGAATAAGTTTTCCCAGGGGTCTATCTATGAAAATTATTTTTTAAAAGGGCCAAATTCAAAAAATTACACGCTCTGAGGCGCACGACCGTTTCCAAGTGGCCCATTCGCCATTCCAGCTCATGAGCGCGCCGGCCTCAGGCCGAAGCCGACCTAGTAGGCCGTTTTCTTTTTCCGATTTCCATTTCCAAATTCAATTCAAACTTCCATAGCCTTCTAAAATTCATAGAAATTTGAAAGATTGTCCAAAATTCATGAAATAAATTTTGTTGGGTAATTTGTATCATCCTTTGTTAATTAAAAATGTTTAACAAATCTGTTTTGTGTAATTAAGTCTATGTAAGCTTTAATATTTGGTTATTCATGTTAATTCATAATAAATCTGTAGAAGTGATTCAAATTATGAAACTCCTTCTGAATACTCTAAATTTGATTGCACATTGAATAAAAATGATTCCAACTTAGATCATGAATAATTATGTGGTTAAATTAATTAATTTTCTGTTTGGTTAATTAAATCCTAGTAATTGCATTACTTTGATATAATTAACTCAACTCCACCATAATTCTTTTAAATCATCCTTAATCCCTCATAACTCACCCAAGTTTTGTTGCTTCGCTGAAATTGATGTAATTTACTTTACCGCTTTATTCCATTCTTAATCTTTGTCCTAATCCTTGTTAACTATCTTGGAATTCTTTAATCAAGGCTAGTATTATCTAGAACCATAAAAATCAGCAACCGCCTTTGTTTAACTTCCTTGTCATTCCTCATTAATTATTGCTTTCATTGAATCTTGTATTGCATGACGTGTAGGACCCGTCACTATCAGAGGCTACTGTGAGCAAGAGGAACCGGTCTAGGAGGTGTTGGCATTACACATGCGTCAAGTTGCGAGGATACTAACTTTCTCTTTAGCAAGGCAAGCCACGGTGCATATCAACCCATGTTTAGGGTTTTGTTTCATGATTGTCACTACCTTATAGATGAATTGTGCATTTACGTTATAGGAGTTTATATGAAACCCTAGATGCATTAGTTAATCTTTCTCTGTTACCCTTGCACCTTTTGTAGATGAAGGTCATTAGCACTACTTTGCTTAGAGATTGGACAACAATAGAAGTCGAGTGATAGGTCCCACACGCGAGATTGGGGCTCTTTGTTACCCTGCTGGTTCAAAGATGACTTTGGTTGGAGGAGAATGGAAAGTTAGTTAATTTGAGACCAGGCGAGCAACTAGAGGAAAGAGGAGTATCATCGGATGGGAAGCTCGGGGAGAGGATCAGAAAATATTTGAGGCTCTAAGGTGGTAGCCCCCGCCTGTGTCGGTTAAGGACTGCGTCGTGTGGGCCCTGATGAGTAAGCATTGATTATGTACTGATGCCTGCAGGATTTTTGGGGTCATGTAAACACATTAGCTATAACATCCCTGATATTAATCACATCATTTGCACCTTAATCCTCATGGTCAAGCCTTGAATTTAATCAGATTCTCAAATTTCCTTGAATTTGAATAAAATTCAATGTCTAGGACGGCTTTTGATTTTTAATTCAAAATTCGTTGTGATCTAGTTCAAGTTCCAAACATGAAAGTTTCTCCAAATGATCTAATCTACCCCTGAAATATTTCCATATTTTTCAGAGGCTTCTACCTATTTCTTTCGAATTAATCTCCATTCTATGTATATGGGAAATGGTTAAACGAATTTCTGCAATCCTTTTTCTCTAACGGGCTGGACCCGCAAACCCACCCACGTCACCCGCCTATCCGATCCGACCTGCACCCCAGTCAGCTCACTCGTTAGTGGCCCGTCTCACCCCTCCCTCTCCCTCTCCCGCTCACTGCCAAACGGGCTCCGCGTGTCAACGCCCCTCCCCACCCCCCTTTTCCCCAATCCACCACCGCGCCTGCGCCCACCGCACAAGCCGCCACTCAGCACCGGCCACGCCATGAACCGCCGCCCTGACCATGTTCCACTCCCCGCGTGTTGTTGGCCGCACACCTTTGGAGGCAGCATCAGAATCTCCTCACCCGAGTCGTGCTGCAATGCACGTCCGGACAAAGGCCTTCCTGACCAGCGCGTCCTCCCATGCGTCACCTCTTCGCCCCGACAATGCACATCCGGACAATGGCCTTCCTGACCAGCGCGTCCTCCCACGCGCCATTGTTGCCTCACCCAATCAGTGCCCACCTCAGTTGTGCCTGCTGTCGGTACCTACAGATCGGGTACCCCTACATACAATCATCAAGTAAAGATAGAGAGCGGGGCATGCTTCCACGTGCCGCCACATACCCTGCAGTACGGACCCTGCCTCCCCGCCAAGGTGGGCTCCGGGGCTGCCACGTGTCCAGTGGCTCTGGACCTCACCTCCCTACTGGGAAGGGCTTCGGTGCCACCACATGTACCATGGCTCCGGACCCTGCCTCCCTATAGGGGAGGGCTCCGGTGCCGTCACGTGTCCTACAGCTCCAGATCCTACCTACCTGCCAGGAGGGCTCCGGTGTTGTCACGTGTCCTGTAGTTCCCTGTGGGTCGTGGGCCTCAAGCATGCAGAAAAGGCCTAGCCTACCTGCCTGTGCAGCTACGCTCACATGTTTCCAAGGCATGCACACATGTTTCCAAGGCGTCCGACATCAGAGCCATCATGGGCCTACAATATGTGCGTGCAGGCATTGCATTTAATGCATGCATGTCATGTGGACATGCTGCTATAGCGCTGCTACAATACCACCACCGGCCCTATTGACCACTTGCGAGGCACTGCTATAGTGCCAGATGACCCGACAAGACGGTGCCATACATTTGACCATGCACAACCTAGCAGGACGACAAGACAGGACGTACTCCAAGCCGTTGAAGCCATCATCTGCTACATCTAGCCGGTAGTGCCCTACCATATATGGATTCAACCACCCTGGGGCCACCTGTCGGGTCCTGGGTCACAGTGTAACTACCAAGGCCTTGAGCTATAAAAGGTTGGGTAGACACAGAATGAGACAAGTTCAACTTAGCCTTGAACAGCGCCACACACAACAATACAACCATCTCTCGTGGACATAGGGTATTATGTTGCGGTGGCCCAAACCACGTAGATCTCCTTGGGTTCATCTAGCTTGAGCCTTAGTCCCTCCAACATCAAACCACAACAGGCTACTTCGTAGCAGTGCTGGTGGAAGTGTTATAAATCCACTTCCACATTTGGTGTGCCAGGTAGAGGACTTTTGCTCTTTACGTTCGGGTTTCACCACGATAGTGTATATTCGATCCATTGTAGGCTTCTCTCATCCCTCTGGCCATGGGAACGGGTCTGAGACAGAGGTTACATCCCGTTCTAGGGTGGGGTGATCCCGCGGGATGAACGCCTGTGACGTCACCACAGTCATGATGGCCACCACAGTTGTCGTACAGCGGCAGCACTCAGCTACTATGGCGACCGTGACGCCACCAGGTGCTGGCCCCGAGGCCATGCTGGAGGCAGCTTGTGCGCTCCTCCACAACCCTCCAAGCCCGCATGCTTCACCATCAACAGCAGAGCAGTGCTATCATGACATCGACCAGCTAATCATCGCTGCTATCAACATGCTACTTCATAGAGAGCGATGGGTGAACCACTCCAGTGGAGCACTAGTGCCATCAGCGGTGCACTCACGCTCACCGATGGCCCCACACGCGTTGTCAGCAACACGCGCACTAGTCACGCCACACGTGCCGGTGGCAAGTCTCGCTACAGCAGACTTGTGGGCGGAACTCAAGCGCCGCCGCTTAGGTGAGGATGGCCGCATCACCATCAAGCACCACCGAGGGAGGTGCCGCAACCTCGATGGTGGCTTCGGTGCGGCAAACACCACTCCTATGAGGCAAGCTGCTCACACCCCTACATCCCTGGGATCTGGGGTTGGCTGCATGGCGCTTGCCCCACACCTCCATATGGTGGTCTGGCCATACAAGTTCTGGCCCCACTTACCATTGAAATACGATGGGAGTGTCAACCCCACCAAGTTCCTACAGATCCACACCACCTCCATCCTCGCTGCAGGTGGGAATGAGGTCGTCTTGGCCAACTACTTCCTTGTGGCCTTGACTGGCATGGCCCGATCATGGCTCTTGAACCAACCCTACGAGTCTCTCACCTCCTAGGAAGAGTTGTGCCACCAGTTCACGACCAACTTTGAGAGCGCCTACGCTCGCCCCGGCAATGAGATCGACCTCCACACCATGTAGCAGCGCCTAGGGGAGTAACTGTGATCCTTCATCCAGCGGTTCTCCCAGGATGGAAACACCATCCCCGCATCTCCAACGCTTCTGTTGTTGTCGCATTTCGACAGGGCATGAGACACGAGAAGATGCTCGAGAAGTTAGCCACACATGAAGTGGAAGATGTCTTCGAGCTCTTTAGCTTGGTGGACAAATGCGACAGGGCTGCAGAAGGGCATGCCTAGCATTCTAAGCCTGTCCCAGACACAGAGAGAGCTGGCAAGCCTGATGCAGAAGCCACTGCTCAGAGCAGCAGCAAAAACAAAAAGAAGAAGAAGAAGGCCGGTAGCAACAACAAGCCGCTGGCTGGTGCCCCCACTACTGTTGCGGCCGGTGGGGGCCTTGGCCCACATGGAGATAAGCGGCCGTGACAGCCCTCCAGCAGTGATGAGGGTGGTCCGCGGTGCCTAGTACACAACTCCAGGCGCCACAGCGTGGAGAAGTGCCAGAGAATCAAGAAGCTCACGGAGCAGTTCTGTGAGCAGTAGCCACAACACGAGGGCACACCCCCTCGATAGCAGGAGGGCAAGCAGCAAGTCATCCAGGAGGGTGACAAGGAGAGGGATGAGGAGATGTCATTCCAGGACGCCAAGACGGCATTCAAGGCTATCTACGGACACTCCGACTCTGACTCTAGCACCGATGAGCGTCACAAGCAGCTCCATGTCTTGTAAGGTGGCTCCTGGGACATCACATCTAGGCGCATCATCAAGACTGCCCGAAGAACATGGCGGGAGCTGGGCACCATCCCGCTAGTCGTCTCCCCCACTACGGCTACCTGGTCCTGAAGATGTCATCGCCCAACGATATCATCAAGATCCGTAGAGATCACACTGCCATTGCTTTCACGCTGGAGAAGCTCCAGGCTCTAGCGGTGGCCCAGGAGGCTATTGCTGGCTTTGATGAGCTGGACCCGGCACCGTCGAGCTCGCGCCAGCGCGTCTCATCTTCTACACCCAACATGCAGCCCTCGGACAACGAGGACATCCCCGTGAATGCCATCTAGATCGGCACGGATGCCGCCTAGACCACCCGCATCGTGGGGAATCTGGGTGACAAATAGGAACTCACACTCATCACCTTCCTCCAGGATAATGTTGACGTGTTTGCCTGACAACCTTCCAAAATCTCGGGATCTCTAGTGAGGTGATTGAGCACCATCTAAGGATCTACCCTGATGCTAGGCTGGTACAACAGAAGCCCCAGAAGCAATCTACTGAGCAATAAAACTTCATCCGTGAAAAAATTAAGAAGCTACTTGACGTTGGCTTCATACGAGAGGTCCACCACCCACGGTGGCTGGCCAACCCTGTTGTCATCCCCAATGCTGGCGGGAAGCTTTAGATGTGCATCGACTACACTAGTCTCAACAAGGCATGCCCCAAAGATCCTTCCCCTCTTCCACGAATAGATCAAATCGTGGATTCTACCTCTGGTTGTGATCTTCTATGCTTCCTAGATGCTTATTCTAGTTTTCATCAAATACCTATGTCTAGACAAGATGAGGAGTGTACCGCTTTTATAACAGTAGATGCCCTCTTTTGTTATCTCTCCATGCCTTATGGTATTAAGAATTCTCTACCTACCTTTGTGTGTGCCATGCATAAGACATTCAGGGACCTAATTGGAGACTTGATTGAGGTGTATGCTGATGACATCATTGTCATGATCAAATCACACTCATCCCTGCTGGACAACCTCACCACAGTCTTTGACAGGTTGCATTTGACACACACGATGTTGAACTCGGACAAGTGTGTCTTCAGGGTCTCTGCTGGAAAGCTACTTGGTTTCCTGGTTTCTCACTGAGGAATCGAGGCCAATCTGAAGAAGATCAAAATGATCAAAGTGATGTGGCCGCCAGTCCGCATCAAGGATGTCCAGAAGCTCACGGGATGCTTGGCCGTGCTCAACCGGTTTATCTCTAGGCTGGCAAAGCGAGCTCGCCCGTTCTTCAAGCTACTGTGAAAGTCTGGACCCTTTGTCTGGACTCAGGAAGAAGATGAGGCATTCTAGGAGTTGAAGCAGTACCTGACATCGTTGCCAATCATGGTAGCTCCGGAGCCCGGTGAGCCCCTGCTACTTTACATTGAGGCTACAACTGAAGTCACGAGTATGGTGCTGGTCGCAGAGAGGCCAAAACCAAAGCAACCTCCGAAGGGAGCTCCTGCAGCTAGATCTAGGTCTCTGGACCCAGACCCTACAGAAGGGCCATGTGATCAGGAGGCTTTCGGGTCCCAGCTCCCAGATCCCACCCTGTGCCCCAAACCCCAAATTGGGTCCCGACTCCTGGAGGTGCCCTCAGGTCTTGAGGACCAAGAAGTTTCCAGGTCTCAAAGCCCACTTCAGGTCCTGACAGCTAGCACATCACTAGGTCCCAGCTCCCAGAGGTGCCCTTGAGCCCTGGGGGCTAGGAGCCCCCAGCTCCCGAGCCAATTGAGATTGATCCATCGAACCCCCCTGGGAGGGTCTGGACCGTACAATGGCCGGTCTACTATATTAGTGAGGTCCTCCATGATGCCAAGACAAGATATCTAGAGGTGCAAAAACTTCTTTATGCAGTCCTCACTACATCAAGGAAACTACGCCATTACTTCCAAGCTCACAGGATCTCAGTGGTTACCTCGTACCTGCTGAAGGTCGTGCTCCACAACCCCAATGCAACTGGAAACATTGCTAAGTGGGTGATGGAGTTGGCTGAGTTTGAGCTGGATTTCTTGCCGCGTCATGCGGTTAAGAGTGAGATGCTAGCTGACTTTGTGGCAGCCTGGACACCACCGCCATCCCACCTAGGGGGACCATATGACATCGAGCCAGAGGTCAAAGCTCAGGTCTTCACTGAGCCTCACTAGACGCTCTTCTTCGATGGCTCCTCACACAAGCAGGGTGCTAGAACGAGGGTCCTACTCCTGACACCTGAGGGGGAGCAGTTCAAATACATGGTGCATCTCATCTTCAAGGCAACTAACAACGTGGCAGAGTATTAGGCCCTCATATTCGAGCTAAGTATCACGCTATCACTTGGGATTCGGCAGCTGCTAGTGAAAGGTGATTCCTAGTTGATCATCAAGCAAGTCAAGGGTGAATGTAGCTACAATAATCCACAGTTGGCCGCCTACCTGCTCCATGTCCAGAAGCTGGAAAAGGATTTTGAGGTCCTGGACCTGCAACATGTTCCCCGTGCCAATAATGCAGTCCCCGATGAGCTGTCAACAAAGGCCTCCACGTGTTCTCCGGTACCCGAGGGAGTCTTTGAGCAGAGACTGCATTGACCTACAACCCTGGCCTACCGAACTGGGTGAAGGGGGGAGAGACCAGCACCTAGAAGTTGGTGTTCTCTACGGCCCTATTTTCCTAGTGCCCGCCAAGGATCGTAGGCATCACGGGGGACTCCCAGAATCCTGGCGCGCAAGATCCAGAAGCTCAGGCCAATCCCGATGCATGTATCACAGAGATCCGGGACTACCTAAAAGAAAACATCCTTCCTAATGAGCATGTATCCACTAAGTGGATAGTTCTTGTGGCTAAGAGATACATGCTGGTGGAAAGGGATCTCTATCGGTGTGGCGCCAACGGCGCCCTAATGTAGTGCATAACCCAGGAAGACGGATGCGAGGTGCTCGTAAAGATCCATGGAGGTGAGTGCGGCAACCATACTTCATCCCGCACACTGGTTGGTAAAGCCTTTCGGCTAGGCTTTTACTGGCCTACAGCCCTTCAGGATGTCGTCGAGCTGGTAAAGAGATGCAAGGCGTGCTAGTTTCACGCTAAGCAGATCCACACACTGGCGCAGACGCTGCAAACGATACTGTCCTCATGACCATTTGCCGTGTGGGGGCTGGACATCCTAGGTCCATTCGCTATAGCCATCGGAGGATTCTGGTATCTATACATCATCATCGACAAGTTCACAAAGTGGCCGGAAGAAATCCTTGTAGTCAAGATCAACAAGCAATCTACAGTCAAGTTTATCAAGTCAATCATCTACAAGTTTGGGGTCCTGAACAGGATCATCATTAACAACAGGTCCCAGTTCACCAACAGGGTGTTCCAAGAGTATTGTGAAGACCTCGGTGTCCAGATCTGCTATGCATCTATTGCGCATCCAGAGAGCAATGGACAAGTCGAGAGGGCTAATGCAGAAATACACAGTGGTCTCAAGACATGCACCTATGACTACTTGAAGAAGTATGGTGCCAAGTGGATTGATGAGCTTCCATGCACAATGTGGTCCAACCGGACATCTTCAAGCCGGGCCATAGGGGAGACACCTTTCTTTTTGGTGTATGGGGCCAAAGTTGTTATCCCTCCAGAAATCACCATGGTCTCCCCCTGTTCAAGCATACGATGAAGACGCGCAGGACCAGCTCCGGCGTGATGATGTCAACCTTGTCGATGAACGAAGATGGCAAGAAGCTCTCTAAAATGCACGGTACCGCCAAGCACTTCGGCTCTATCACTAGTGGTTTATGTATAGTAGACAGCTCCAGGTGGATGATCTGGTGCTCCGGCGCATACTTACCCGTGAAGGTGCAAACAAGCTCTCCCCCCGCTGGGAGGGTCCTTTTGGGGTGACATAAGTTTCCGCCCTGGATGCATCCGCCTAGCAACAGAAGATGGAACACCACTACCGAATCCATGGAATATAGAGCACCTCCGTAAGTTTTATCCCTAGTGCAGTGGCGAGACCATTTTTCCCAGTATAGATTGTCATAGCGTCCAGAGGCAGTGCTTGGAACAATTAAGCTCTGGCGGGACCTGCTTCCCTTGTCTTCCAGAGTGAGTAATTGCCTTCCTGTGTAAGCATATTTTCTCCTATGTAATATCATGTTCTAAAAACTTTCTGTCTCACCATGTTCGCAATTATGTTCATAAAATTGTGCTTCTGTTTTTTATGCCTATTTTTGCATATTTTAACCCTCATGTGGTCAGTTGCTTTTTCTCTATTTCGCCCCTTGTCCGAGTTGTGCAACCTTGTTGTAGGTGGGCCTGTTTGAGGTACCTGTAACGTACCTGGGGTCCCTTGGTTATTTTCCTGCTTGGGGTCCTGTGTTAAAAGATGGCCGCTCCTTGGAAAGGCTATCACTAATGGGGGGTCCGGTGTGTGCAGCCTTGTCCTGTACCCTAAGCCTGCACACTCTGTCTCTCGGACTCTATCAACTGATTACTAGGGCTTGGACAGTGCACCACCCTGAATAGGCCCATAACCATAACTTGGTTAGTGTCACACTGAATTACCCATACCCCGTAAACCGACTAAGGGTCGTCAGCCATAACAGGACCAAGTGCAGAGAAGTGGGACCCGTGATTAGAATTATTTTTGGTCTATCATACCCATGCAAGTTCGCAACACACCTTTCAGATCCCAGATGGAGACCGGACCCCCCACGGGGGTCTGGGGGCCCGCCGTCAATGTTTTTTGCATTGATGGTGGGCGCTCCCAGATCTCTGGCATGACCTCACAGGTGGCCCGCCATCAAAGTTTTTTGCATTGATGGTGGGCTCTCCCAGATCTCCGGCACCATCTCCCAAGAGGCCTGCCATCAATGTTTTTTAGCGTTAACGGTGGGCGCTCTTGAATCTCCAGCACAGACTCCCAAAGGAGCCACCGTTGATGATTTTAGCGTTGATGGTGGGCACTCCCGGATCTCTGGCACCGCCTCCTAGGGGACCCATCGTCAACGTTTATAGTGTTGATGGTGGGCACTCCCGGATCCCTGACACCACCTCCCAGGGGGCCCGCCATCGACATTTTTTACACTGATGGTGGGTGCTCTCGAATCTCCGGCACCACCTCTCAAGGGGCCCGCCGTCGATGTTTTTTGCGTTCATGGTGGAAGCACCCGGATCTCCGGCACCGCCTCCTAGGGGGCCTACTGTCGATGTTTTTAGCAACGATGGTGGCCGCTCTCGATTCTCTGGCACCGCCTCCCACGGGGCCCATCGTCCACGCTGTTTGCATTGATGGTGGATGCTCCCGGATCTCTAGCACTGCCTCCTAGGGGGGCCCGTCGTTAATGTTTTTTAGTGCTAATGGTGGCCCACCATCAACGTCTTGCAACTAAGTGGTAGTCATTCCCAAATTTCTAGAAACGCCTCCCAGGGATCACTATGGTGCATACTACCGCTACGACGCATGCTACAAGCAGAATGTTTTTTCTGGAAAGTTTTTTCAGGTCCTTGTGCTACTAAGGACCCGGAGAATACAAGTACAACAAGAAGCAATGAGTTCATAACAAGTTTATTTACAACCCTCAAAAGTTCTGGCCAAAAACAAAAATGGTTACCAGAGCCCTATGCATCATCCAGCAGGTGCTTGAACCATGTGGCCACGATCTTGGCGGCCTCATGGACGCCGCTGCTGGCTGCTTCCTTTGTCCCTGCAACCGGTCCGAGCACCACCTGATCCAAGGAGATGACAGGGTCTCGGCTCCGGAAACACGTCAACACATGCTCTACCACCCTCTCTGCCAGGACGCAATCCATGGCCTCCAGTTGGTTGCCGATGATTGATAGAAACATGTCAACACATCCCTGTGGCATCAAGCAGTGGAAGCACGGTGCTCACCTCCTGTACCGGCTCCCTGAAGTGGAGTGGACTGAAGCCAAGGGGCACCAGGGCAGTCTCGATTTGGCTCAGAACGTCTTAGACTTTCCGTGCCTCGGACACCCGGGCCGCTTGGAGCTCCTCTAGTCTTTTGCGCACGGCAACCAGCACCTGAAGATGCTTCTCGGCCAGCTCTTTCTCCTTGTCTGCCAGCTCTTTCTCCCTATCCGCCAACTCCTTCTGCCTGAAAGCTAGGATGTTTGCCTGGAGGTCAGCGGCAAGCTCACGGGCGAGAAGGTCCGCGCGCAACTCTCCCATTCACTTTTGTTCTGCCTCCAGGGTGGCCTCACGGGTGTTGAGGTCAGCCTCGTGGAATGAGAGCTTGTTGCGCCCGCACTCAAGTGTGCTGGCGACCTCTTCTTCCTTCTCTTGCAGCTCCTGCTCCCGCTCTACCACCTACCGCTCACGCTGGCCGACGACGATCGCGTGTGCGTGAGGTCCTCCTATAGCATGATAGTGACATCGGCACAGGCCTCGACATTGGCATATAGCTCTTTGGCACCCACCATAAGCTTCTGAGCCTTGGCATCGAGCAGGCCGATGGCAACTCGCTCTTGGTTGAGCAAAAGCTCCATCTCGTCCAGCTACTCCCTTTTCACCGCCTCTTTCTCCTTTTTGGAAGAGGTCCGCTCCTTTAGCAAGGAGCACCACTCCAAGAGGCGCTGCCACTCTTCCTCAACGGCGACCCACTCTCGTTGGCGCACATCTTGTGCTTGGTGTTGTGCAAAATGAGCCATGCTCATCGCCTCGGAAAGGGAGACGTCCCTTGGAGCTCGGAAATTGGGGTGCCTCAAGACAACCTCGAGCTAATTGCCATCGCCGTCATTGTCACCAGTCGTGGCAGTGCCGCCACCAGCAAAGCTCGCATCTTCTGTGGGAAGCACCTCTGGGACCCCGGAGCCGGCAGTGATGATTGCGTTCACCGTAGGCGGTGTCTCAGGGGTCACAGCTCCCGGTTGCGCCTGTGAGGAGGATGCCCCTGCCACTAGCTCAATCATCATCGGAGCATCACCAGCAACCGCTGCACCTATTGATGAGTCAGGCTCAAGAGCCGGGTCACCATCGCCATGGGTCACGCCCACCACCGGGTTCTAGGAGCCACCGCCTCTGAAAGCACCACTGCCTCCAGAGCCTTGTGACACCACCGTCGCATTCGGGTTTGTCACCCTAAAGCATGCAAATAGGGATCAGGAAGCCTGTGCAAAGTGCAGGAAGGAAAAAGAGGAAATCTGCAAAAAAATGTGTGCCATACCTCCAAGCATTATGAAAGCGTTTGCCGGGAGGGCTGGAGCCGCCCGACCCCATTGTGGCGGCGGGCCTCTTGCCCGCCTCCTTCGGATCCGGTGTCACGTTGGGAGCTCCCCTAGCGTCCGTCCATGCCACACCAGGACCGCCGTTGTAGGAACCATTAGGCCCTGCCGCTACAATGGCCTCAGTGTTGATGTTTCGTATGCAGCTCCGCAAGTGCATGGAATTGTCAATGTAGCACTTCAGCAGGAGTATTCTCCAGGTATCGTATTTATATTTTTCCAAGGGAGGAAGGATCTCTATCATGTCTAAGACTAACACAGG
>VSTD030000094.1:0-19830 GCA_008808055.3 Sporobolus alterniflorus | reverse complement strand
CATGCAATGCAACCTTAGGCAAAGTTAATTAATGAAAGCTTTCACCTTATACTATTTATTTAGAAATGCACCCTAATACACTGCTAATTTGACAAGATTTATTATTTGCAAAAGTGGGTGTTACAGAACTTGAGAAGGAAAGGCCTCCCTAGGATGCAGTTATAGCTGATGTTGAAGCTTGCTACTTCAAAAGCTAGCATCTCATGATGCTTGTTGTCTCCTGATCCACATGATACCTCGACATCAATGCACTCGATGGGAGTGGACGACTATCCTGGGATGACGCCGTGAAATGTGTCATGGATCGGAATCAGATCTGACAGACAGTCGAGGATATGTACCCAGGGTACATGACCGAGATTACTTGGCAGACCCATGGGGGTCAGTATAGGTCCATATTACAACAAGATGGTGGCAGGATAACTCCCAGAGATAGAGTCCTACTCAAATAAGATCAAATCTTGTAATTAGGATAGACTAGAGATAGAGTCCTACTAGGACTCCAATTATAACAGACTCGGGGACTTTTCTTGTAACACCTACTCCATTGGATATTAAAGGAGGGCAGGAGCACCCCCAAAAGACAAGCACAACAATAACATCAATTGCCATGAGCAATACAAGAACACATGGCGTAGAGCTATTATCCTCCGGGAGGCCTGAACCTATCTAAAAATCCTCGTGCGGTAATGACCTATGCCACGTCCGATGCTATATAGGTCATGCCTCCATGGCTACACACCCTACGCTCAAGGGTTACGGTCTAGTCCGACTGAGTGGATAATATGACGAATAGCTCACACAAGGAAATTGACTAACCCCTTTATCTTATTCAAAACACTGAATAAATTTTCATATGATATATTACCCATTATACATGCTTATAATGCAGGTATCTCATGACTTTGGTCATATATGCCTGACTCCGGTCATATGCTTGACTCCAATCGAAAGACGCGACTCCGGTCATATGCCTAACTCCAGTCGAAGGACGTGGCTCCAATTGTATGCTTGACTCCGGTCGGAAGATATGACTCTGGTCATATATCCCGACTCCGATCATGTCATGACTCCGGTTGCGCATTATGGCTCTGGTCGAGGAGCGTCCCGCATGTCTTACCAACTCATTTGTAAAAGACTACGCATGGTCCAGCTAGATAACTGCAACATCTTATGACTCGAACACTTAGGTGGAAGCAATTTGAGTAGAGTGCATGACTTGTTCAGTGTTTGAAACCTCAGCATCTCACAACTTCACATGTTCAAGTGTCAAGCCATGTGCTACATGACCAACGAGCACTTAGCCCAGCTTGATCTAAGAGAAACCCGAGTATCCAGAAGAACTTGGTACCCCCTACAACCTAGGCAAATCAAAGACTTTGAATGTCTGGTTAGGCGAGCCTAGGCTCTACGCCATGTGGCCATGACACTAAGACCTGGTCACACTTGGGAAAATTCTCTACTCAACAAACTGAGTGAGGTCCAGATCCGGATGATCAAAGACTTTGAATGCTCTATGAGCTAGGCGCATGATGCCCACATTCCTGAGCACTAAGTTGGGAATCACCCGGTGAAAAATCCAAACTACCCGAGTGGTTTGGTGATTATGACTCATACGCATGACGGCTTCAAATGTCCGAGTCCAAGAGACTATGTAGACACTAAGTCCTAGCTAGTCTATGAGAAAAACTCTTATTTGATACACTGAGTAAGGTCAAGTTATTGCCATAGGGAGATATCCCTAGGCTATGATATTTTGACTGTTATCACTCCACTATGTGCCAATGTGAATATCAGCGATGATTGGCATGCCAATCAACCTTCATACTATGACAACATCTCAATGCTCTGAGCTCGGGGGTTGCACATCCTCACCACAACTAGTAAAACCTTGAGTTGCGGTGCCATCACTAGCACAACTCAGTAGCGCCGTCGCCAGCATGACTCTATAGCTCTGTCGCCAGCATGACTCAGTAGCGACATCGTGCCACGGCCCAATCACCTTGGCAGTAACATCACGCTATGACAAACATCGCTTTGGCAGCACCATCCCAGCATGACTCAGTAGCATCATCGCCAGCATGACTCGGCAGCAACATCGTGCCACGGCCAAGTCACCTCGGCAGCACCATCGCTAGCTTGACTCGACAGAACCATCGCTAGCATGACTCGACATCAACATCGCGTCGTGGCTAAGTCACCTCGGCAGCACCATCACCAGCATGACTCGACAATGCCGTCACCAGCATGACTCAGCAGCAACATTGCGCCACAGCCAACATTGCCTCGACAACACCATCGCCAGCATGACTCAGCGGTGCCATCGCTAGCATGACTCAGTAGCGACATCGTGCCACGACCCAGTCACCTCGGTAGTGCCATTATCAGCATGACTCGACATCGACATCGCATCGTGGCCAAGTTGCCTCGGCAGTACCATCACCAGCATGACTCGGTAGCATCGTCGCTAGCATGACTTGACATTGACATCATGCCACAGCCAATGTCACTTTAGCGGTGCCATCGCTGGCATGACTCGACAGCGCCATCACCAGCATGACTCGACATCGACATCGCATCGTGGCCAAGTTGCCTCGGCAGTACCATCACCAGCATGACTCGGTAGCATCGTCGCTAGCATGACTTGACATTGACATCATGCCACAGCCAATGTCACTTTAGCGGTGCCATCGCTGGCATGACTCGACAGCGCCATCACCAGCATGACTCGACATCGACATCACGCAACAGCTTGATTATCGATATCAACAATGACATATGATTTCGGTGGCAAGTAGACATGATGTCAGCTCATACTGATACTATTCACTGATATACTTGGTTCCAGGGCCAATGCAAGCAACCCATTGTGCTACTTGGTACCTCCATGATGCATCTACATTTTGAGGATCCACACTTTGAAGACTTAAAGTTGTAGACTCCCAAATTAATTCCCAGAAGATTTAACATGGGAGTCGGGGGCTACACTATTAGGTGCACCTATTCGATGAATTCTACTAAAGGACGTGTTGTCAACATGGAGTGCATTTCAACCTTGTTTCTGTAAAGAAGACCCGGTCAGCTTTCCATCTACTCAGTCGAAAAATACTCAGGAACTGCTATCGAAGATACGTACCCAAGGTACATGACCGAGATAACTCGGCATATGCTCATATTACAACAAGATGGTGACAAGATAACTCCCAGAGATAGAGTCTTACTCGAGTAAGATCAAATCTTGTAATTAGGACAGACTAGAAATAGAGTCCTACTAGGACTATAATTGTAACTGACTCAGAGACTTTCCTTGCAACCCCTACCCCCTTGGACATAAAGGGAGGGCAGGGGCACCCCTAAAGACAAGCACAATAACATCATCAATCACCATGAGCAATACAAGAACAAAGGACGTAGGGCTATTGTCCTCCAGGAGGTCTAAACCTGTCTAAAAATCCTTATGTCACCTATGTTAGCATCATTCTCTCGATCTCACGGCCATCCCTACTCTAAATCATTGTCATAATCCATGACATAGACTGAGGCTCATCTCAATAAATGTTTTCCTTAGGATGAGTTTGAGGGACGCCTCACTGTCTATCAATGTCTTGGCCACCTTATGCCTTCCAGTCGGGAGCTTGACCACGAAGGGCAGATTCCGAGTGGAAACTTTTGTCTTTGGGTGATCCTCTGGTCTGAACGAGATGTTCATATCCGACCACTTCATTCTTCGTCCTGGCTCGATTTGCTGGGCCAAGTTGATCTCTCGCTTGAGCTTCTTCCCATGAGTCTTGGAGTCAATCAAAAGACTACCCCCGAAGATCGTGTTGATTTCATCGAGTTTCTCATCGTTGTTGGAATTGGCCTGACAATGATCACCCCGCACATGGCTTAGGTGTCACTGGTTCGTTTTCTTTCTTCTTGTGATCTAGATAAGTTTTACACTCCTCTAGATCGTGTCCACTTGTGTGATGGATCTCACACCACTTCTTGGCATCGGTGGGGCGTCGGAACTGCCTTCTTTCCTTCTGATAGGGATGCTTTCGATTCCTGTGATCGGCAGTGTTGACCTCGCGGTCTTCGTGCTACTTCTTCTTCAAAGACCACTTGTTTTGAGCATCAAGGAGTCGAGTTCGGGCCTCATAGGCCTCGATGCACTCGTTAGCTACTGCCAGCAGATTGACCATAATTTTTAGCTTCTTCATGGAGATCTCCTCAATAGTCCTGATGTCGGTGACCCCATTATGGAAGTTGTTGATGATCTCAATGTACTAGATGTTCATAATAGCATTTCTAGCATTGTAGAAACGTTTTACGTAATCTCAAAAACTTTCATCATGTTTCTGTTCAGCAGTTTTCAGAGTTTCAGCATTCGATGACTGCACATATGTGCCCTAGAAGTTGTCAATGAACATGCCACATACCTGAACCCAGTTGTCGATGGTTCCCTCAGGTAGGTTGATGAACCATGATCTAGCCATGCCGGACAAAGCCTGCATCCTCGATGACCGTGTGGTACACCTGAATGAATTCTTTAGGATTGATGGATCTATCGTACTTGTCCATGGGTCCGAGCTTGAACTTCTCTGGCCAAGCGACCTGCCAGAGCTCAGGTACCAAAGTGTGGAGCGTGCCCTGACCTCAAGGTGTGTGGGCTCACACTGGCGAGCGCCGCCGTGGAGATGGCTTCCGTGCCCAATTGTGCCTCCTAGCGTCGATGACATTGCGTAGGTCGACAAGGTCATGACCATGCTCATGATGCTGGTGATTCTATGTTATCTGGCGGTGAGCATCGCTATCCGCTAGGCGTTTGTCACCGTTGATCGAAGATGTTCCTCGCTACGGGTGCGCTTTGCCCGATCATCAGATCGATTCCCAATGGAGAGCTCTCCCTATCAGTTACCCATCGATGGTTCACTTGCCTCAATCTAAACCATAGCCTCAGCCCCTTGTTGGGCCAAAGCCGCCAATGGAGAGTCTTGAGGAGGCTGGCACTAAATTGACTCCATGATGGTCTGGAGCTGAACGACATTGATGTCCAGATTGAGATTCTGGACCACTCGGTCACTTGGTCTCTGCACGTCGGATGCTATAGGTTCCCTGATCGTCAGATATTTGTTGGAACATTGCAGGAGTCCGCCCTACCGAGGCCCATCATGCTAATATGGTGAGCCTCAATGGCAAGGCTCTAATAGGCACTATCTCCAATCTCGGGATAGTCTTCGGCAGAATCCTGATTGTTAGATGCGCCTGATGAAGTAGGGCTTGGGGTCTTGACGGAGGGCTAAAACATAGGTGCCTCGATCGGTTGCCTCCATGACATCATGGCGGTGAGAGTGTACAATCCTGCAAAATGATTCAAACTTGAACGGGCACCATCTGACGCCAAAGTCTTTGTGGATAAAGGATCGACGGGGTAGTACGGAGCCTCGACATAGATCGGCGCCCATTGGTGCGATGGTGGATCCTGAACCTGCAGTTCAAGGTTTCCATCTTCTCCGGCGGTGAACATTAATGTTTCAAATAGGAATTGTGTGCCCACCAAGAACTTCTCGTCGTATACCCATGGAGCCATGAGTCCACCAAGATGAATCTTAAGCACTTCCAGTATGACTTTGTTGATTGTGAGTTTACAAGCTACTTTTTGTGATACTCTTGATGGAGATCGGGCTAGGATATTTATAATCTAGAGAACCGCCTTATACATTTGGCAAGTTTCTGACATTATTACAACGTGGGAAACATGCCCCCGATCGGGACTCTTATCTGGGCCTGCACCGGCCTGGTGGGGCCGTTGTAGTTAATGGACCCTGGCCCGGGTGATATTTGGGCATCGTCAAGCAGCATAGAATTTGTCTTTATTTAACCATTTAGAAGCTACTGTTATAAATTCAATTCCTATATCAGAACCTATAAACTCTTTCACATATTTCCAGATAACTTTTGCAATGACACACTCAAAACACAAATGAACATTGGTTTCATTCTCATTATAGAAACAACATTGTTTGTTTAAACCATTTTTATTCAGGTTATCCACAGTGGCAAGCCTATTATGTGACAACAGCCATAGAAAAAGTTGTATTTTGGGAGGTGCTTCAGTATTCCACACTGCAGGGATGTATACACTATCACAACTCTAAAATTGTTAATAGCCTAGAATGACTGTGAAGGCATCTAAGTCATTATTAAGGTTCAATTGTTTTCTTCTCTCTTAATGAATGGCAGAGCTTACTTCTGTCGCATTTTCAAAAAAAAAGGTTCACTTGTTCTACCACAACAAGCAACTCCTCCCAGGTGTGCATCATTCTAGGGGAGAAAATTCTTCTAAAAGTTAATCTCAACTCCTTGTTAACGACTATTTGTGAAATCGGTAGTTTTTTAAGAGCTCGCATTCACATGTATTGTATTAAGCGAAAAGGAGATAGTGCTACACTGGTACTTGACCCTCCAAGCGGCCAGGACCTAGGTGCTTACTCTCCTAACAACTCCGACCTATTCAGCAACCAGGCCTGGACCCACTGATCGATACAAAGTTTGATCTTTACAACTAACACTGCCACGAGCAAGGACGACCTGTTGAGCACCCTATTGTTATGCTCAATCCACAAGCTCCAAGCGACCAAGAACACTAGCGAGTTGAAGGCTTTGCAGCGTGCTTTTGCAACTAGTTTACATGTGCACAACCACAATCTGCCGCGATGTCGTTAACCGACGGAGTGAACTACTGCCAACCCAAGCTATGCATAATTTTGAACCACATTTCCCTGCTATACACACACTAGATCAAGAGGTGACCCAGTGTTTCTACTGACTGAGTGCACATAGCGCATAGACCATTATTCTGATGCCCATGTCGTTGCAGCCAGTCGGATGTCAACAACGACCATAGAGAACAAGCCATATGAAGAGACGACACCTATTGGGGGCACGTACCTTCCAAAGCTCCTTGGTGCCGAGCACGACTATCTGTCCAATGAACAAAGCGCCATATGCTGAAGCATTGGAATACTGACGCGATGTCGACCATCACCACTGGAAGTGGTCACGCTTCGCTGGGTTCAGAGCATACCCTTGGAGTCGTTGTCGAGTTTGGATGTACTGGACTAATATCTAAATCGTCAATGCCCCCTTGATATCCCGACACCAAGCATCATCAAGCAGGGTGGTCATGACCGTTCTTGACTTCCAAATCTTGGCTGACATTGTTTCCACCAGCTCAGGGGATAAGTCTAGAATGCGATGACCGTCCAACCAGGGGTCACACCAAAAGAGTGTTGAATGTCCATCACCCACCATGATATGAATGGAGGACATGAAGAGAGCCATCACCTTTGGGTCTTCCTTTGGTGGCAAGCCGACCCATGGACGTGATGGATCGGTCCTGCCTAGCCATAGCTATTGGAGTCTGAGGGTCGTGCCAAGGATCCTAAGATCAAGGACCCCTAATCTGTCATGATGCAAGGGGCGCTGGACCCGGTTTCATGCCACGAGACACTTGTCGTTCTAGACCTCTTCCGTGCCCGACCAAAGGAATGTCACCATGATCTTTTGCAAGGCCTTGTGAACCTAAGGGGCAGCTTTACACTGATGGAGGTGTGTATCGGTATGGCTGTGAGTGTGGTCTTTATTAGAATCAGACGGCCGCTATGATGTAGGAGCCTTCCTTTCCATACCGGAAGCCTATCGACAACATGATCAACCAACAGCTGCAAAGCAGACCTAGGCAGTTTCGTTACCGATAACGGTGTGCTCAGGTATTTGAACAGGAAATCACCCAGCTGGCAAGGGAAGATGTTTGTTGCCATCACAATCTGTTCCTCACTACACCGGATGGGGACTAGCTGACATTTATTGACATTGCACCCTAGACCGGATGCCCCCCTCAAAGAGAACAAAGATGACACACACATATGCAGATCATGTGCTAGTGGACAAACGAAGAGCACCAGGTCATCGACGTAGAACGATGCCTGGTAGGGGATGCAACGAGGCCCAAGTTGCTGAAGGAGCGACCACGAGTCCGCATGACGAATGGGTGCATTCAACACTTCCATTACCAGTAGAAAGAGCATGGGGGACAGGGTCTCCCAGGCAAAGACCACAGGCGAGACAGATCTTCTGTCCCGGTGAACCGTTCAACATCACTTTGGTACTCGCCGTGGAGAGAAGTGTGGCTACCCAATTCTTCCACGCCATGGTGAAGCCCATGTGATGTAGCACCTTGAGTAAGAAGGGTCAAGCGACTGAATCAAAAGCTCGAGCAATGTCGACTTTCAAGAGTATGCATGATCTTCTTCTAACATGTAAGAGCTTTATCCATGACCAGACCAATCTGAAGTTGTCATGAATGCATCTGCTCTTAACGATGGCACTTTGACTTGGGTGCACCATTTTTTCGAGATGAGGGGCCAGCTGGTTCGCTAGCACCTTAGCAAACAACTTCCCCACATAGTGAATAAGTGAGACGATGGGTCTGTAGTCACGCACCATGGATGCTTCATCCATTTTTTGCAGCAGCACCATCAAGGTTTCACTGACATTGTGGAAGTTCCTCATGTCCATGTCCCAGAAAGCAACAAAGGCCCTTATCACTTCCTAGTCGACCTGGAAAAATCTGGTTGTAAATCTGTTTTTGGCGGCAAAGCTTTGATCACACCCCCAGACTTCTTCAGTGAAACGTTCCTCCAAAGCAACAAGGTCTAGGCGCGGTAAGTCAAGCTAGTCGAGGTTTATAATATGGGACTTAGCAGGTGTGCCCAATATCTCATCAAAGAAGGTGTGGAATGCTTCTGCCTTGCGGTCCTCCAACACCAAGACCTGTCCATCCTGATCAATGGAACGGATGAATTTCTTGCGATGTCTAACATTTGCATGAACATGAAAGAACTTGGTTGGTGTATCCCCGATCCCAAGCCACAAATTTGTTGACTCCTGCCGGGCGATGGTGAGTTGGAGAGATGAGAGTCCTAGGGTCTTATGTTTCATGTCCTGGCGCAGCGCTTCCTCATGGGCAGCGAGACTCCTGTCACGCGCCATCTCGAGCTGTAAGACAGCCTCTTTGGAAATGAAGTGATCACTCCAGCTTTTCAACGCTCTTGTCGTGTTCCACAACAATCTATCCAGGCGGTAGAAGGGGTTAGCATCATTTAGTGGGCATTGCCAAGCCCAACAATCTGTACAGGTTACTGCATTATACCAGAGACTCAACTTTGTAAAACCACAATGCAAGAATCTGCATCAAAGAATTGTCTGTCATTGCTTTCTTGGAGATGCAACAAATTCTCCTCCTGTTTGTTGGCATCATTACCTGGGAAGATCTATCTATAAAATAAAGAAATGCAACGACACTTTCAGGGACAGCAAAACTGCATGCTAATAGTAGTCCACCAGTCCTGAACTAATGGTAACGAGCCAAATCGTCGTGACGAAGGTACACATTGCAGAGTAGCCACTAGCGTTCGCTTTAAGCATATCCGTCTTACCGAGTGTCAACAGTTTTGTCTAGAATAATTATAGTACTCTAGAACCAGCGGGCGTCCTATGGTGCGGGTGGCAGAAACATCATACAGTATATGTAAGAATCAGGTTTTAAACTGTGCATCTGTGATTTTTTTTTATAAAATCAAGTCCCCAATTTTCTTTTAAACAAAGATGAATACCATACGTGAAACTTGAAAAAATCAAACGTACAAAGTGAACTTTTTCAAAAAAAATAATTGATATCACTGTTTCCTATAATTTATATTTTTTATTTATATATTAGAATAAGATTTATTTTGGTTTAATAACGTCTCTATATTTTCCCTGAATATCCGTTCATAAACAAGATACTGAAACATCAAGGAAAGAAGGCAGAAATTGGGCTGCCTTGTGTCGCCCTTTCTGAACATGCTGAAGAACGGCCGCCCACGGGCGCTGTGTCGGACTCCAAACCAAAATCGATAAATATAGTGAGTGATGGGGTCGCTCTTATCACAGAGCGTGCGACCCCTCCCCGCGTTGGCCCGGCTTACCTCGGTCGTGGGCCGGCCCAGCGGCGGAGGTGGGGCGAGCGGTGCGACGCAGCGGCGAGGGCGTCACCGCGTCACCGGGTGGCAGTGGCGAAGCACGACGGAGGGGCGGGTGATGCAATACGGCGGTGGAGGGCGGCGGCGTAGATGTTGAGTTAGGGGTGGGGGCTGTCAGGATACGGCAACTACCATCGTCAGTGATCAAAGGAGGTTGGGGGCAGTGTTGGACCCGTAGTGGGTGGTAGTGCGGTGAGGCGGCAAGGTGGGGGCGTTGCATCGGCCGTGGGTGGCGGGCAGGGCCGGAGCGGTGACCAGTGCCAGAGGAGTACGGGGAGGCGGTGGGCAACGGCGACGCCTATCCAAATCATAGTCGGAGGGAATGGACACTTGGTGGGCAGCGGCGGGGGTGGTGCGCTCACCGAGCACGCGACGGGTCACGACATAAGGTGGTCCAACCAAAATCTAGTTGTTCCTCTTCTCCGCTAGCTGCGCATCGGTATGCTCCTCGGAAAGGTTGGAGGAGCATGATGGAGCCGTGGGTGGAAGACAGCTTGCCGAAAGTGGCTAAGACGTCGACGTAATGGAGAATCATCTCCTGGAGGCACATCACTCCTCTCCCCGACGGTAATCTCCACGCCTGCTGAACCTACCCCTTATTTGATATGCAGTCGGCACTTTGAAGGCGGTTGGTGTTGAATGGCGGATGAGTTCCACTGAATTGGTAGTTTGGTACTCCCTACACGTTTGGTTTAATATTGTCGGCGGCAATAATAAACGAACACAGGGAGTAGCTCTAGCAGCATGGGAGCTTAGTTTTGTAATAACTTGTGTTAATTGATGTACTGTTCAAATATTTCTGTAGGAGGATTTTTATAAAGTCGTATACTACCTTAGAAAAAAGTAGTATGGATAGATCTAACGGTCTAAAATATATCATACTATCTTTTTCTTATTGTGATAGTATGGTAGTATATTTAAAAATAGTATAGAAGTACGAGGGTAGTTTAGTAATCATAATCGATGACAAAGTTATAGTTAATAGTTTTACTACGGTGTATACAATTAATGTGAGTCGCTAATTTGTCTAGATCTAATGGTTAAAAACAGAATATACTTATTGAGAGGTACTTTAACTGATGGATCAGTAACAAATTAGTGTGGGCCTATCAGGTACCAAAAACATCGTGGTAGAACTCTATAGTTAATATTAAGTTTCTGATCAAATTAATATTTCCTCCTGCGCGAGGCCATGGCGAGCTTCCTCGTGTCCGGGCTGATGCACGAGGCCATGGCGTGCTACCTTGTCAGGCGACCGCCAACCGGCGAGATGGTCGCCTTCTTCCTCCTCCACTGCGTGTTCTGCCTCGTCGAGAACGTGTTGGCGCGGCGGTGGAAGGCGAGTGGGTGGCCGCCGCTGTCGTGGCTGGTGAGTTTCGTGGTCCTGCGTCGTTCATGGCGGCCACCATGTTCTGGCTGTTCCTCCCGCCCGATCTGCCGGGATGGGGGCGAGGAGATGTTGCGGGAGGAGTGGGCCAAGGTGCCAGCGTTCTTCCTGGGCGCCGACCAAAAGCTGCTCCGGTACGTATGCTTTAAATTGACTTGATGTTGACGATTCGTCATTAGACCTCGGGCACATGAGCGGACTGAATTAAAGGGGATTAGCCCATCTGGTTCTTCCTTGCAAGCTCGCATAAAAATTTGTTGGAAGTTTTACCCGCCAGAAAAAGGTAGAATTCGCATACTTTCGATTTAGAAAAATCGAGCTGGAGCATTCATGTAAACATACTGTATTACACAAGGAACATCGTGCTCTCCAAACAGAGGAAGAGTTTTATTGTAACACACTGCAGTCGGGAGAGCTGACAGATTGATCGCGTTGCATTGCATCAGGCCGACGACGTCGAATGCCACCGCCCACCGGCATCACATTGTCCTAGGCGCTGCGTTCCCGTTGCCGACGGCCGCTTCCGCTCCACCCCGTCCTCCGGCATCACCTCTTCTACCCGAACGCGCCCCTGGCCTCGCCGTAGAGGTTCTCCGTCGCCGACCTCCCCCCTGCAATCCCATTGCAACACGAACAATGATAACATGAGCAGAAGCCGCATCTCATGTCCAAGAACTGTAATAACCGATTTACTTATCCGCCTCCGACGGCTCGCTTGCGCCGCCCTGCTCCTCCTTCGCCTTCTCCGCCGCGCGCCGGCGCACGTCCTGGCCCTGCTATCACGCCGACTCGTTCGCTTCGCTCTTCCTGCCCACGGTGTCGCCGGCCAGCACGAACTCCCTGGCGCGTTCCGCCGCGCCGCATCCATCACGCGCCCACGGCCGGCGGTGGGCTCGGGTACGCACAAGATCGGGGACGGGGATTGGGTGTTGGCGGCAGTTTGACTCGGGGAGAGGGAGCGGTGGAAAAAAACGAACGTCTTTCCCTGTTATTTTTAATATTTTTTCACTTTCAACAATACCCTCTATCTATACTCTTTCCTGGAAGAATATAGTATATGACTCTGTAAAAGTTCTTTTCTATAATGTTTTTTTCTCAAGAACACGCTTGGCACCTATTTTCATTAAGAGAAAAGAAGTTTGAATTCCAAGGAGCTAAGGAGAGGCCTAGCTCCGGCTGTTACCCGCCGAAACCAAAGAGAAACAAACACGCGACCAAACCGAACTAAACTTGCAACCACTCATGAAGCACTGTGCAGCCAGGAGCGACCTTCTTCCAGGACTGCCATCGCGAGCCGAGGCGCCTGAACCAATGCGTTATGGAAGACCCTCTGGTTCCGCTCCTTCCATATGCGCCAGTCAACAAAGACAACCAAGCTATCAAAGCATTTCCTGTGATCTTTGTGAACATGCTTGGGTCGCCGGAGCCACCAATCCAGCCATGAAGCACCTTGTGTAGGGTCTATGTGCTTGAAGCCCCCAACCCGAAGAACAAGGAGCCAGACCTCTCGACTGTATATGCATTGCACCAACAGATGTTCCATCGACTCCTCGGCTTGCGAACACAGAATGCAGGGGCCACTATTCTGCAAATTGTGACATTGGAGCCGCACCGAGGTCCAACAGCGATCGAGCAGGGAGAGCCAAATGAAGAACTTGCATCGCCCCGGCGCTCGAGTTTTGGCAAGCGTCTGCGCCCCCGGCAGCCCACACTGGCCATGGAAGAAAGCTCTGTAAGCCGAGGAGGCCGAGTATTGTTGGCTGGTTGTCAACTTCCACATGAAGTGGTCCTGGACGCAGGCGGAAAGATGAACTCCTTGCATGTGCTCCCATAACGCTACATATTGAGCCAGGGCCTGCATACAGAGGGAGTCGGAGATATCTCGTATCCACTGTACATTGTACATAACTTCAGTCACCGTTCGTGTTCTACGCACCCGGGATGACACCGCCGCGCACACGTCTGGGGCAAGGTCCGCAACGGTGCTGCCATCTAACCATCTATCGCTCCAGAATAGAGTTGCATTCCCCATGCCAACTTGCACTGAAACCGAAGCGTGAAACATTGCTTGAATAGTTGCCTCCTACTTGCGAGGGAGAGCGACCCAGACATGATCAGGATGTTCAGGTCTTAGGGCATAGCCCATGGTGGTCAGGTCTAATACACCCAGCCCGCCTAATTCCACCGGTCTTGTAACCCGCGACCAGGCGACCAAGCATTTTCCCCCTGCGACATGGTGCTCGCCCGTCCAAATAAAGGCCTCGCGGATTCTGTCAATTGCCTGGTTGATCCATGGCGACGCGGCCACGGCAATGGCAATGCGGACAGGGATCGCGGAGAGGGTTACCTTGGTGAGGACCGTGCGACCTGCTTTGTTCATGAACCGGGACCTCCACGCTGGCAGCCTATCTGCCACAGAGTTGACCAGAGGTTGAAGATCGGTCTTTGCAAGCTTGAACACTGAGAGGCATACCAAGATACTTGCATGGAAAGCATGCTAGCTGACATGGGAAGATACTTTGAATGGGCTCAATCTGTTTTGCACTGCAACAAATAGGGGTGATCTGACATTTGTGTATGTTAGTATGAAGACCAGAGGCACCCGCAAATGCCTCGAGGATAGCATGCACCAGATGAATATCTTGATGCACTGGTGCTACAAAGACCACAAAGTCATCGGCGTAGAGCGAGACCATATGCTTGATTGCTCGCGACCGAAGAGATCACAACATCCCCGTAGAATCAACAAAGCAGAATAGACCGTTTAGGGCCTCCATGGTTAGGACGAATAACAGCAGGGACAACGGGTCACTCTGTCGTAATCCTCTTGTGTGGCATATCCTTTGTCCTGGCTGGCTGTTGAGCAGAATACGAGTGCTCTCTATTGAGAGTATTACGGCCACCCAGTTGATCCAGTGACGCGAGAAACCCATGAAGGCCAAAAACTCAAACAAGAACGGCCAAGACACCATGTCAAAGGCTTTAGCGATATCCACTTTAAGCATATAGCAAGGCCACCTTCGGGCATGAAGAAGCTTAGTTGTACCTTGAACGGTCATGAAGTTATCGTGAATTGCCCTACCCCTTATGAAGTCACTCTGCTTCGGCTGCACAAGGGTGCTCATGTGAGGGGCTAGCCTTCTGGACAATGCTTTTGATAGTAGCTTACTAACGTAGTGAATTAAACTTATTGGTCGGTAGTCTTGCACTTGAATTGGCACATCCTTCTTATGAAGAAGCACCATGTAAACCTGGTTGAGCAAGAAGAAACTCCTCAATCATGGGCCCAAAAGCTATGGAACACTCTTAGGACATCTGCTTTAATAATTGGCCAAGCTGTCTAAAAAATGCCCTGTGAAGCCATCCTGTCCCGGTGATTTGTCGTAGCCAAGATCTCCTCCTCGGAAAAGTAGAAGTCTATGGGCAGATTTTGAGAGGGAAGAGCAAGCCTAGAGAAGTCTAGCCCAGGTGACTGGCCCTGGGAAGCACCAAGGATGGCCCTGGGGAGCACCAAGGAAGACCTTGGTGTTGACGTTGTTCGATAAAATTCTTGCGACCGCGGTGGCAGGCTTGCAAATGAAAGAATCCGGTATTCACGTCTCCCTCCTTGAGGAAAAGGATCCGTGACCACTGCCTAGCAATTGTGCATGACAGCGATGCCAAGCCCAGACACTTAAACTTTAGCTCGGTACGAAGCTCCAGCTCTACTGCCGAGAGCGCATGACTCTCCTGCGCTTGATCGAGCTTGAATACTACCTCACGAGCCACTTTCATCTACAGATGAATACTTCCCACAAATTTCTAGCTCCATCTTTTCAAGGATCGGGTAGTGTTGCATAGCTTGAAGTCTAAGTTACGGCAGGCATCGGCATTCTGCAATGATTGATGCCAGCCTTCGACTACTGCTTCTAAGTAGCCTAGAAATCTTGGCTAGATTGCCTCGAACCTGAACCTCTTCTTTAGAGGGGCGTCGATGTTGGTGTGAAGGAGCAAAGGTGCATGATCGGAACATGCAGATGATAGGGCACGCAACCCGTGGTGTAGGAAGAGGTCACACCATTGCAGCGACACAAAAGCATGGTTGAGTTTTTCCAGCAGGGGGTGAGCCTGTTCGTTACTCCAAGTATAAAGTCTCCCATGCAGATGCAATTCCTCATGCTCTATGTCATGGAGACATTGTCTAAATGAGCTCATCAAGCTTCTGTCAAGATGCGGGTTGTTTTTGTCAGTGGCCCTGTAGATCAGGTTAAAGTCCCCTGTGATCAGCCACGATCTTATGTGACCCGACCTGAGGTCACACAACTCGTGAAGGAAGCCAAGCTTTTCAGCCCTATTATGCGGCCCGTAGACAACCGATCATGACAGTCACCATTGCGTGGAACACACCTAGTGTGACATCTTCATTGTTATCAGATTATCAAAGAGATGGATGTGTGAAGCTGACCAAGTGCCAACACGTTAAGCCACTAGAATGCCACCATGGGTTCCCATAGCGAGAACAAAGGCATACTGAAAGATCACACCGAGCATGCAATTCATAAGAGAGTCATCAATCACAGAAAGCTTAGTTTCTTGTACACAAACGAGTGACGCCTGCTCTTGCGTGACCAAATCAGCCACAACTGCATGATGAGCCCCTGCCATTAAGGCCACAGTTGTTCCAAACTAGAATATGTTCACTATCCATGGAAACCTTGGATGCAACCAAGAGAACTCCTGCCTTCAAGGCTCGATGTCCAACTCACCGGCCACTGAAGGTGGATAGTGTGCCACGAAGAGCGCGCGAATGGCTTTACCCTACTGTAACCCTAGGGGAGAGTTGAACATGTTGTCATACTCTTCCAGGGTTTGGGTGCACGACGAATGCGAGGCTGAATTGATGTTCCACTTGCGCATGAGAACATTTTGTGCTTGCACTTCTGGGTTGGACACCCAGATCTGCCCGTGCGCTGCTACATGGGCACTATGTCGAGGTAGACCATCCATTGTAGTTGGCAGGTATGAGCGTTTATGAGCTCGTCGGGACGGCGCTGGCGTGCAGGACACTTGATCAAGGAGGGTCGTGCACACCGCGGCCTTGAACTATACCACCACTACTGGGATGGCACATGTCCATGTTGCATCACCGTCCGACCCAGCAGCAAATTCATCCAAAGAACCCCCATCGCTGGAAGAGTCTGAAAGTGGTGGTACCACCAAGGCGCCCTCCGAGTCTCTGGACGCTGGGGCCAAGTCAAAGGCATGCACTGGGTCACATCACTGGGTCGTAAACTCTGCCTCGTGCGGAAGCGTTTCACATGCAAGCTACTCCAGCCGCATGACCCTTTGTTGACGTGTCGAGCACTGAGAGGGTGTGGCATACATGCCCATGCAAGTCCTCCCAAGAAAGTGATGTGATTGGTGCCCCGATCTCACAGCACGCGACCGCGGCAATCTTTGCCTCAATCAGGAAATCTGGGAACATACCTCGCTGATGTGACAACCCACTGGTCTCCACCGCCACGCGGCGTGGACCTACTGGCTCGACCTGAGACTCGAAAAGCATGGGGTCTAGCTACACCCACGAGGGGGTGTCAGAGTGCACAACCGAAAATCTAGGTTCGACAACCACAACAATCACGTCATCCAGGCAAGGCCGCAACATCGCACTGTTGTGGTTCAATGAGAACTACAACGGAACATGAAGGTCCCCCATCATTAAACCATCTTGCGGCAGCTGGATAGGTTTATCAACCTCACTGCCATCCTTGGGAGTTTGCTCATCACCATCACTCGATGGCGCAGGAAAGCAAGAACAACGCGGCCATGGACGCAACCACGAATATCTAGGTAGACTAGGCGGCCCATCACCATCAAAATTCGACCTTGCGCTGGGGGAGGAAGAGGAGCTTGACGACACGTGCCAATCTTCAATCTCAAGAATGTCAATGAACACGCGGTAGTGCAGTGTAGGCAGGTTTGGATGGATGATCTCCTCCGGATCCAGGAACAAGGGCAGCCCCCAACATGGATGGAATCCGGCTCTGGGATGAACACGGTCTTCTCTTGCGGAATGAGATTTAGGTGCACACACCAAATGACCACAATGAAACGACGCAAGTCATTCCCGACCGCGGTGGTCGGGGTTGGCTGGGGGTTACCGCACGCCGGCGACAACAACTTCCTGGCCGCCAAAAGGTGAGAAGCATGCGTCGTAAGACCGCGCACCATCACAATGACACGATAGAACAACTTCTCAGCAGAGGCCAGAGCTTGCCTACGGCACCGCTTGAAGATCAACCGGAATGATGCACGAGGCAACGGAGGGTCATGTAAGACCTGCAACATATCATCGTAGAAGGAAAACTTGATGAGGAAGTCTTTAGGAAAGTACCGACAAATCTGAAAGCTCTCACCAGGAATGCCAAAGTTGTCAAGGATCCAGTTCTAAATGTCAACAACAGAGATAGTAGGTCATGTGCTGCCCACCACCACGACCAGAGGTAGGTTTAGGACCTGCTCCTCAGCCACCATCTCATCGGTGCGGTGCAGCACACATAACTCCACCGATGGGTGGCTTGTTGGGGCCCCAAGCACACATATCTCCACCGCACGAGTGCCTTGTCAGGGCCCCAAGCGGCGGTGAAGAGCTCGGTAGGGAGGGTAGCACTTTCGGTGAAGAACGCGACCAAGAAGAATCCGATTGTGGCAGGGAGGGCAGCACTTCCGATGAAGAACGCGACCAAGAAGAATCCGATGGTGATAGGCATATATCTGGAGGAGCCCCCCCCCCCCCTTGCTCGGGGTGGAGGCAGACAGCCTGAAAAAGGTAGGGCTCCTATGAGAAACCAGCCTAGCATCTCGTGACCTAGGGAATGGGGCACGCTACCACGACGAACGAGGCACACAGTCACCTCGCCCTCTCTCCTGTCACCCAACAGCAGTCGTGGCCGTGAGCACTCGTGCGCCTGATGGCTAGGCTCTTGACAGCGAAAGCAGCAAGAGGGGTTAGAACAGCGACGGGCCACATGATCTTCACTAAAGCAGTGGAAGCATAGCCCTATGAGATGAGTAGGGACACAACCAGGCTTCCTAGGAGGTGGAGCCATCCAGCGCATGGAGGTGCGTCTTTTCTTCTTCTTGCGGATGACCTCTTGCCAGCCTTCCTCATTAGCCGGCAGGCGACCACCACTAGGGGCAGAGGTCGCGACACCTGCACAGGGGGGAGGGGGAGGGGGACGTCACGCATCCACCATGAAGGCAGAGCGAGGCTCCTTCCGCTGCACCATCTTAGCCTGATCATGGAGGGGGGGGGGGCTTTACCCTTGCCCTTGCCAGCAGATCTGGGGGAGAGGGTGGCATGGGGTCCAAGTCGAAAGACGACGGGTTGTACTGCAACCAGGAGGGGAGCTCACCCGAAGGCTAGGAGGAGCTAGCGCCCGCTGAGTAGAAGAGAGCTGCGTGCAGATTGAGCATAGACGCCGGTACCATTGTTGTCTAATTTTGAAGTGAAACAACAGAATGCAAAACCCAAGTACTGGCCCGTGAAAGGCATCTACATGCGGCTGTTTGATTTTGTTTCGTGCAAGGTGTGACCCACATACGGTTTGCATGATGAAGAGAACCTGAAAATTATTTTAAATCTGAAACTGCAACTGATAGGGCCAATGTGAGATTGCTTCTGTAAAGTGGAATCGAGACGTTAAATTAATAGTCGAAACTTTAGTCTTTTTTCTCAAAAGTTCCAATGCGACCTTTGTCCGTCCGGGAAGTGGTAGATCACTGGCAGCAGAGCTTTAATTTGGAGTGGAGGGCACCACTGCACGACAAGGAATAGTGGGGTGCATCTTGGCATCGCTCGTCTCGCCGGAACTGTAGCAGTCACATAGTACTGGGGAATTAATGTGACCGTCCAAAATCGATGCCGAATGACAACAGTAAACCCGATTAATTTATCGGTAAGTCTTTATCGTGACCCATCCCTCGACACGTGATAGCGCTGTCGGAAGAAATCCACTGTAACAACGGATTCGGAAGGAGAGCTTTAGATTCGTGTGCGCCGGAGAAGAAGGGTGTCGACACGTGGTGGTGAGGGCGCCGCTGCCACCACGTGTCGGTTAACGAATTAGCGTCAATGATGACAGCGGCGCTTAGTGATCGAGGTTTAGGGTTTCGAGTTGTCAGGGTGAGGAGAGGGAGGGGGGGTTATGTTCTTCAGTCATAAGTCCTGGAGGACCGATTGAGGTGGCTTGGCAGGATGCCGAAGTAACTGCCTCAGCCGGAGCCAGAGGGGTGGGGTGCATGAGGAGGAAGAAGATCGAAGATGCGAGTGGTTAGATGACGAAAGGGTGTGCGGAGACGGTGAGGAGGACAACAGGTTCACTTTAGCGGGACCCT
>VSTD030000093.1:0-19856 GCA_008808055.3 Sporobolus alterniflorus | reverse complement strand
CTTTTTTTATCTCCAGCATCTGTTCTGGTAGAAATGAAATGTTGTTAAAGTGGGAATTAATCTCACACAACAATCTTCAGAAAATCCTAATGATTTTATACATTTTATAAGAGGGTTGCTAGTCATATAGAGACTACATATTATACTCTTTTCATATAAAATAATGGTTCTTGCATAATGACACTGATTATGATCATCAAGGAAAGGAAAGGAAAAAAAACATCAAGTGCAGGGTAAAGTTCAGCATGATCTCGTACTATGATGTTACAGCGATATTTTCATGGATAACAAAGGTCACGTTGCATTGATATGAAGAAATAAAAGAGATTCAATCCCCGACATGTCAATTAGGGCACATTTTACCGATGTTGGTAGGAAAAGCTTCTGAAGGTTTTTGTCTCCAGAATTTGTTCTGATAGAAATGAAAGGCCATCAAGTGGAGTTAACCTTACACTGTTACACAAGTGTGGGGACAGCGTACAAGGGTTTGACACTTGACAGGCCAAATGAGTCGTTGAGCATATTTAATAACAGCAGTCATCTAAATAAGAATTAATATACGGAACTCAATGAATCAAAATATAACTCAGAATCCCAAATACAAATAGAACGATTGAAGTCATAATATATGCAAGGATACATCATAGCAAGAATCCGCTCAGTGCTCACCCCATGATGTCTCAATCAGAAAGACAGCCAGTACAGCGAGGCAAAAGTACACTTTGATAGAGGCATCCATATCTCCAAGCAATACTGACATCATGCACGAAGTAATGGGTGTGGGATCCATGAGCCATAAAAGGGCACAGCCCACGGTTAAAGCTCAATCAGCTTCTTGCAATTAAACCGCCACAGAAAGTGGTTAGCAACCCTCCTCCAACATTGGCAAGCATCAATTAATCTCTTTTGAATGCACGTAAAGTAGCCCTTGGCCCCTAATCAGATAGTTTAATTATCGCGATCGCATACTCAGCAAGCTAGGTAGGGATAAAATTGAAGAGGAAAGGTTTTCCTGCAGCAGGGACAATATTTGGTGAAGCTACTCATGGTTCAGAAGCTTAGTTAAGCCTAACAACATGACTAGTGAACCCATGTGATGAGCGTTACTTAGTGCTTCAAGCTGTGTTTCAATTTGCCCAGAGTGCACTTCAGAAGAAGAACAAAGCGACCAGACAGAGAACGCAGAACACCAACCAAGCGGGTGAGCGACATCCTCTCGACAAGACCCAATCATCATCGTTTGAGTCCCTGAAGCAAGCATCGATTGCAAACGTACCGGCCTTTAGCAGCGAGGACGCAATGGATGGTGAGCACAGTAGGCAGCATCAACGTCATCAACACATGGCACCTGCAGGTGTTCACAGCCACAAGGCTGTTGCGTACTTGGCTGGGTTCTGATAAATTTTGTGGGCTCGCCTTTCATCTAAGGGTGCAAAATGGGACCTGCTTGTCAATCACAAAAAAATAAAACCTCCTATTTTTTCTTCTACCAGGTGGGACCTGCTTGTCAATGACAAAAAAATAACACCGGGAAGCGGGACCATTTGTCATACACCAAGGAAGAAACAGAAGCAGAACCGAGGACCCTGGAGCGGTTCGTATTCAGGTCGCCATGGTCCTTCTCTGAAAGCTCGATCCTTGACTGTGGCGCATCCAATTGAGGCTGCGATTTGGATCGGTGTCGTGGGAAGCTGTGTCTTCTTCGGGGAAGAACACGCATGGGAGGGCACGCCTGCACCATGGTGTCGTACCCGAGCAGCGCGACGAGCTGGGGCGGCACTCGGCGAGCTGGCCATGGAATCGGAAGTGGGGGCAGAGCGGATTTGAGTCCGGGGGCGGGAGATTCGAGGGTGTAGGCAACCACGCCCTTGGAGAGGATGGCAGAGCAGGCTGTGGAGGAGCTGGGCTTCGTGCTGGATGGCGGCGGCGGTGGCGGTGGCGGTGGCGGTGGGGGAGTCCGTTTCGTGCTGGGTGCAACGAACCGAGGAATGAACCGAGGCTGGGAGGATTTCGGGGGCCCGTATCGGGGTTTCGTCGGAAAATTTTAGAGCGCGCTTAAAATCGGGGCTCAGTTAGGAGCCCGGGAATTGTTTTTTTCCCCTATTTTAACCATTTTTTAAGAAAATTTAAGAAATGACGCCGTCAAAACTTATTTCTAAGATCTGATACTTTTTAGTCACGTCATGTGCACTGATATGATTGCTGAGTTACGTTAGTGCTACAGTTGAGTCACACCATAGAGTCCAGTCACACTATGTGAATTGATGTAACTCCTTCATCAGTCATGTAAAGGGATCAAATTTTAAAAAAAGTTTAGATGGAGATTATTTCTTAAATTTTCTTAAAAAAGGTTAAAATACGATAAAAATTCAGAGGCCGACTAGACTTATGTTTTTGAGCCCACTACTAAAAAATTGAGATAGGAACCTGATTAGGAGGTTGGGCTTGAGATGCTGCAAAATGGTAACCAGTCGGAACCTCTTTGGCTTATTTAGTTGAACTAAAGAGGATTGTCCCTACTTTCTGCCGTTAGGTCTTATTTGCAATTATTGTGTGATAAGCTTTGTATTCTGACTATCCCTGTTACTGACTCATGTGGCCAATTGGCTGCCAATCACTGACATCTTGTTAGGTCTATGTTTGAAAATTGATATGGACGGCTCGAATCAAATCCATTGAGCAGAGTAAGTGGTAAGAGGGACAGAGTGAGACGACCTTTCTATCGTGCCATGCTCTCCACATAATTCAGAGGGAAAGGATTCAATTCTGATGCCATGCTGGCTCCAACGAAAAACTGCAACCGCATCACGGGGAGGCGCCGATGCCGAGATTTGCCACAAGGGACCATCAGAGAGGCTGAATTGTCAGAAGGAATGTTGAGTACTAGGGCTTTATTACTCAACAATGATGAGATTAAATCAAGGGTAGGAGGAGAGAGACACCCCTGTCCTACGGTAGGTTTTAAGGTTCTTTCTTCTCTACCTAGCCTTGCCGCAAGACTATATTTATATAGCCTGGGTAAGTCTCAAACTTCCTAAATAATGATCTAAACATAACTGAAATAACAGCTACTAATCTGGTAACTTATTCAGCTAATTATCTCTGACTATAACTCAAATATTAGCTTCCTTAATTTGTTGTGGACTGCTTCTCTTCTGCCGCCAAGACCTACAGGGATGTGGGCTGCGCATGCAGGGCTATGGGCAGCACTGATTAGACCGACTAGGCCTCTCTCGGTCTGGACCGTCGTTGATATTTTTTTCGAATGAAATCATTCACAACACTCCCCCATTAAGAAACAACTCATCATCGAGTTGGAATGAAGGGTAAGCATCCTTGAACTCTGAGACCGTCTCCTAAGTAGGGTCTGCAACGGCTTGGCCCATCCATTGCACAAAATTTCCCATTCACCACAGTTGAGACGGACGCGTAGGACCTTCTCAGACTAAGGCGTCACCCGGCCATGCTTGATTGGAGGAAGAAGAGAGACAACAGCAGACAGGGTGCCGATGAACTTCTTGAGAAACACCACGTGAAAAATATCATGGATGCAGCACTTGGTGGCAGCACTAACCTATAGGCAACATGGCTGATGTGAGCCAACACCTGAAATGACCCATAAAACTTGGGAGAGAGCTTCCCTCATGCCTTGTCGGTCAGCGCAGTAGCCAAGCGGTGATGAAGGTGCAACCATACCCAATCTCCTTAAAATTCTAGCTCTCAGTGGTGCTGATCATAGTGGCCCTTCATCAAGTCTTGGTGTCACACCTAATTTTAAGGACAAAATTAAATGCATTCCTTTATGTGTGTCAGGATCAACTTTCACAAATAAAGCGATAAATAGTGAAATAAACAGTATAACCAGTATTTAATACATCAAATCTTATTGCAAAAAACTTATTACAAGCCCAAAAGGACTAAGTAGCAGAAAGGGACACCATCGTGACACATGTAGATGACTAGGGGCCCGTACACCTAGAAGAAATCTTTATCAAAAATTTCCTCAACTTCTGAGTAGCAGAGCATAGCAACAAAACACAGGGAAAATAGCAACTGTGAGTACATAAAGTACTTAGCAAGTATGAAAAAATAATGACATACAAGCTTATAACAAAAAGGCTTAAAATAAGGTTCAATTACAGAGAATGGCACCTAAACCTAGACAACTACTAAGCATGAATTTGCACCTAGGTTACCCAACCGTAACCAAGGGCCACAAGCTCACAAAAGTCACAGCTATTAGCCAAACCGATCAAAGCTCAAATGTATCCCACCTGTAGGCAAACTAAGGACAATACTCACAAGCTTCCCACCTACAACATTCCATGAACCAAACCACCTAGACCTAGTTATCCAACCAAAGCCAAACCAACCATATCCCAACTAATCATGTGAAAGAAGCATGTCGCTCATGACCATGAGCACGACTCTCAAGACAATTTACGTTTTGTAGAGAGGTTGCACAACTATACCCACAGGTTGGTGATTCCATCACCCATCGGTGACTACAAGTCTCCCTTTTGCCCAATATATACTTCCTTAGGTGGGCGACTAGGAGATCATCACAAAGTCTTCCACAGTGTTTCCCAGTCCACAAAATATTCACACTAAGGTTTCACCACTACGGAAGTCACATACTATAGAGCCTCCCCCCTCTTGTGCCATGGCTAGAAGTACGCCCACTCCATCACCTAAATTTAGGAAGTCACATCCTGTCCTTCTACCCCGAACATCCGTGAAACTGGGAACATGATATGCTACTCAACTAAGCCTACCCATATCAGTCATGTGCTTTGCGCTGTCAACATAGTTACATGTTCTACAAACTGGTCCTTAGGATCCCAAGTAGACACTACCACCAACAAATGGTACATAACAAGTACTCGTGAATTCCTGCACCATCATCAACATCCTATTACTTGGATCCCCTAGACTCACAAGTTACTACAAAAAAGTTAACCAATACCCATGATTAACCCCAAGACTCAACAAACTAAGCATGGTGTAACATCACTAGTAATCTACCCAGACTAGGTAACAATGATAATTCATGGAATGGTATGACACATTGGGTTCCATAATTTAACAACAAGCAAAGCCTATAGATAGATACGAGAAATAGGTACAATATACATCAAAGACACTTGCCTGGATATCCCAATTTCTACTGCTCAAGATCTTCAAAGTTGAGGTTTTGAAAGTTCTCCAGTGGCTCGCTCTCTAATCGACGATCGGCAGATCGGAAATAAGCAATATAACAAAAATAAATAAAAAAGAATAGTAAACATCAGATAAACAATATGATAATGCATTGACTGGATAGGTTTTGTCGCTACGATAATTTTGGTAAAAATCACTTAAATTGGAGTTACGGTTAAAAAGATATGATGTTTTTAAGTTGCAGGGGCTGAATGTAAATCTGTAGGGGCTAGATTTGAATTTATTTCAAAACTGGGGGCTAGATTGGGATATTTGTAGAACATAGGGGGCTTGGTGTAAGTTTCACAAGATTTATTGGTTTAGGAAATATTTTTGTATATACAATTCAGTGGATCGGGCGCACGCTCCCGTGGACCAGGCACGACGGCGGTCAACGGTGGACCGGCAGCGTCGGTGGACGAGGAGCTCATCAGAGTAGACACTCATGGCCTCTACGGTGGATGGAAGCTTGCTGCGAGTGAGGGAAAAGAACAAGCAGCTCTAGGGGGCGACGCTGGTTTGATTCAGGAAAGGAGAGGAGGCAGTGGGCGACTCGGCTCCTTGGCTCGAAGGATGGTGCGGGGCATGGCGGTGTGCGCTGGAGGTTGGAGATGACCGATGGTGGGCCGAGCTGCTGGACCCAAAGGCCAACTGGGCAAGATGAAGCTGGGCCGATGCGGGAGGAAAAGAAATGAAAGCGGCATGCGCTGGACTGGGCAGGGAAATGGTTTTTGGGCCAAAATTGGTGAAAGAAAAGGAAAAATGTTTTTACGAATTTTGATTCAAGGTTTGAAAATCCAAAACTAAACTTTAAACCTTTCTAAACAACCTTTGAATTTAAAACAAAGGATATTAAATTCAAACTAAGATTTGGGGACTTTTCAAAAATGAAAATCTGGAATTTGGTTTTTAAATATTCAAATTTTAATCCAAGGACTTTAAATCAAATGTAATAAAATAAACTTAAGCAAGGTTTGGAAATTCAAAATGAAGTTTAAATCTTTTTGAAAGAGGGAAACCAACCAAGGGCCCAGAATAAAATATGCATGCAATGAAACAAAACCTAGCAAAATTATTTGAAAATTTTCCTGCCACTAATTTGGTGAAATGCATTATCTTGGCAACTTTTAAAATTTCAAAAATCAGGGTGTCGCCCATAGAGCTGTCTGAAAGGAGGTGTTGTAGCAGTACTCGATCCATGGTAACTAGCACAAGCAGTTACGTGGTTCATCTCTTGCAAGACAGTGAAGGTAGACTCCCAAAATCCTGTTGGTACCTATCGTCGGTTTACAGGTGAAATATTGTGCTCATCCACAACCGGATGCTAGATAGATGAAAGATCTCCTTCCAGAATGTGTTGGTGAAGATGGGGTCGTGGTTGCTGACGATGGAGCATGGGATGTCATGGAGCTTGACGATGTTGTCGAAGAAGACTCATCACATTTGACAATGAATGTGGCATCAAAGTTTGACAACTAGAGCATTGGGTCGGTGACCAGGGCCTACTTGAGGGCATCAAAGGCCTGGTCGGCAGCTGACTCCCAGCCGAAGGCCTCCTTCATCAGCATCTGAGAGAGCGTGCGGACGATTAAGCCATAATTCTGGATGAATTTATGATAGTAACCCATGAGGTTGAGGAAGGCTCGTAGTCCCTTGATAGTCATGGGGCGTGGCCAAGCCTACACTACCTCGACCTTGGCTGGGTCCATCGCCATGCTAGCATCGGAGATGATGTGGCCGAGGTAGGAGATTGACGTCGCACCAAAGGAGCACTTGCTCTGCTTGACAGTGAGCTTGTGCTATCGTAGGACGAGGAGGACCAACTGAACGTGTTGCAGATGCTTGGCCCATGTGGTGTTGTAGATCAGAATGTCATAAAAAACACAAGCACAAACCGACGGAGGCAGGCATGGAGTACATCGTTCATAAGTGTCTGGAAGGTGGAGGGGGCATTGGTGAGTCCGAACGCCATGACCAAGAATTTGAAGTGGCCATGGTGCATCCAGAATGTCGTTTTGGCGATGTCTTCCAGGTGCATCAACATCTGGTGGTAATCGCTGCGAAGATCAAGCTTGGTGAAATAGTGCCCCCTTGAGCTCATCTAGGAGCTCGTCAACGATCGGGATAGGAAACTTGTCCTTCATGGTCTTGGTGTTGAGGGCGCAGTAGTCGACGCAGAATCACCATGTATGATCTTTCTTGTGGATGAGCAGGATCGGTGCAGAGAAGCTCATCCTTCAGTGGCTGCAGGTACCTATAGGGCCTGACATCGACCAGTGGCATAGACGACATCAAATGTATGCGGTGATCAAAAGGTCATGGAGGAGGCAGGCTTGTGGGCTCGATGAAGACATCCGCAAACTCAGCTACCAGGACTTGCAGATGGTTGTTGGTGGAAAGAGCAAACGCCTACATGCGAGAAGTGGCCAGCCTGATCCACCTGACTCAATGGTCAAGCCACTAAAACACCATGGAGAGGCACGAGAAGTCCCAGACAATGGGCCCGAGGGTGCATAGCCAGTTGCACCCGAGCACCATCTCATAACCTCCAAGGCAATGACGATGAAGTCGATGCAGAATAGCTCGCTATTGATGGAGAAGGGCAGCGCAGAACAGACCCCAAGGTAGGGCAGCCTCTCACCTTTTGCTACCCCCACGGTTATGTCGTCCTTGGCTATCGTCGTTAGGGTGCTCGTCCTCACTAACATCAAAAAGGTAGATGCCCCGCATGGGACAAGTCTTCTGGTAAGCCCGTGATCATTTTTCGAGGCACTTGAAGCATTCACCATCTTTGTGGTGTCGAGCCATATCCTCTAGAGAGAGCTTTATCATGCCCGGGGCTACCTTAGGGCTGGTTTGGATGGGTGCTCCCAGGATGGTGGGTGGAACCTGGTATTGGGGCGGTGGAGGTGAGGCCACATGGGTCACGATGGAGCACGTGGGATGAGCGATGGGATGACGGTGTTGGCAGCACGGTTGCCATGGTGATGTGTCATATGTAGGCACGTGCTAGTTCTATCGCATCCTCCAGAGTTCTGGGTGCATCAAGCACGACGTTGGTCTTGAGGGGCTCACCGAGACTTGTGATAAAGATCATGATCTGCTGAGGCTCAGAGAGTTCGTCGTAGTGGGTGAGCCACTAGTACAACTTGTTAATTTAGTCGTCAAGTGAGCCATCAAGGTGCAGGTGGCACAACTCTCCCTAGTGGATTGCTGCACGTCGGGGGCCTGAAGCAATAGTTGGCGTGCTTTGTGAAGCATGTCTAGGCTCGGGTGCCTTGGTTCTGCTCCAGACGGTAGTACCACTGCTCTTTGGTCTCTGGGTACGGGTGGCTCAAAAAAATTGCTCGCAACAATGGAGCCATGGCAGTGGGTCGTCAGAGTTGTCATACTTTGGAGCACGTCGACCTTGGCTCCTACTGCGGATGTGTCTAGAGGAGGGTCAACATGTGTGTTGTCCATGTGTGGCTCCCTGTGCTGAGGTGGCCAACTCCAGCTACTTGGATTGTATGTTTTTGATGATGGCGTGGAGGCATCCTTGATCATCTGTGAGGGTGTTGTAGTTGTCAAATAGGGCGGTGAGATAGGCATCCTGGTCGTCAAATTTGCCGAGGATGGTAGCAAGGGCGGTGGTGATGCTTTCTCACTTCTCATCTTCCTTGGACAACACAGCATTGGACGGTCCGGGGTTGTCACCGCACATGTTGTTGGGCATAGGGGTGGTGGTGGGGTGGCGGCTAGGGTTTGCAGAGGTGGTGGCGCTGGTGGAAGGTTTGGTGCTGGGGGTGGTTGGGCTGCTGGTGGTGGTGGTGACGGCACAGGGGTGGTGGGGCTAGGGTTCTGGTGGACAGGGGGTATTGTTCACGTGCTATGGTACGTCGTGTGAACAATGTCATAGGTACTGTAGCATCCCCAGGAGGTCACATGATCAAGGTCTGAGTACCAAGATGTTGGATACTTGGGCCTTATTACTCAACAATGGTGAGATTACAACAAATGTAGAGGGAGAGAGACATCCCTGTCCCGTGGTAGGCTCTAGGATTCTTTCTTCTCTACCTAGCCTTGTCGTAGGATCCCTGTTTATATAGCCTGGGCATGCCTCAAACTTCCTAAACAATGATCTAAACATACCTGAAATAACAACTACTAATATGGTAACTCATTCAACTAATTATCTCTGACTATAACTCGAATATATTAGCTTCCTTAAGCTCCTGTGGGCTGCTTTTCTTCTGCCGCAAGGCCCTATAAGGATTTGGGCTGCGCCTGCATGGCTATGGGCAGTGCTGATTGGGCTGACTGGGCCTCTCTCAACTTGGGTCGTCACTGATATTTTCTTACAATGAAGGCATCCACCACGGGGAAAGGATTCAATTCTCATGGGAACGAATTGAAGACATAAGCAACCACCTAGCATTTGCGTGTCCTAATCTCAAAAGAATGTCTTTTTTATCATGCTGCGTAATTTTGCTGAGAAAAAATCTTTATAGTCCAAGTGCAAATCCGTGAGTTTGTAATACTCTCACAGATTTCAGAATCAGGCTCACTTTCTGTATGACAATTTTCCTTGGTTTGAGGTTAAAAAGGGGTCTAATTCTAAAAACTGTGAGGGAACTGCAAACTCGTGAATTTACAGCATGACTGCATACATTTTTTCCTTTCCATGACGTGCAGTTTCTACTGCAACCGGACTAGTTAGTAACATCACATCATGAAACAAAGTTAAAACACAAAGAATGCAATGATGTAGAAGAATGGAAGAAACTTAATTTCGATTTGTTGATGATCAAATTTGACATGACTAAAAAAATTAGACATTCTGGTTTCTGGTTCCAGATATTCCGATTTTCACATGTTCAGAGCAAAGTCAAGAAGAGAAGCAACACAAGGAAACTTGAAGCTAAGGGGATTTGAAGCGTGGAAAAAGGGAATAATGCATCAAGGAATGAAGACAGAAGAAATTCAAGCCTGGAGGTGAAGTCGCAAAAACTGGACCATCCGGTTTGGGATTCCGGATTATCTGATTTTTCTAGAACAGATATAGTTCGAGTAGGATTTGAGATTTAATTTGTTTGTTTGTGAAAACGAAAAAAATTAAGACAAGAGAATAGAAATATCCTTGTGCACATGTGTGGCGATGAATCATGTATTTCATTAATCGTTTAGATTTACAAAATACATAATTCATAGACTTGTCTTCTTCCGTCTTTTGCATCGTTTCTTAGGGAGAAATCTAACTTCAGAGATTGCATAGTTCATCAATTCCCGGGATCTTGTGAAAGAAGCTCGTCCGGTTAATTATATCTATAGAGCGAGTCTGTAGAAAACCTCCGATTAAGCTGCGCTCCAATGGTCATCATACATTTCTTCATGACTTGCTTGTGCTAGCTCTGCATTTTGCAATGCTTGTTGTTGATATCAATTTCCTCTTGAGACACTGTAACACCCCTGATGTTACAGTAGCAGCTACAGTACATTTATAATGGCTCTATAGCGTTGCTACAGTGGACCTAATTCAAGGGATTCGAATTCAAATTTGACTCTTTTTGGATTTTCTTTTTTAGTCTCAATTGCCACTTGTAAAGGAACTTTAAATTTTTGAATATAAGTGAGTCAATCTAAATTCACAGTATTAAAGATCAGGTCAAGGAAGAATTTTAGTGAGTTTATGAAATTTTTTACAAAAGGTTTGAACCCCTTTAAATTTCAAGCAAGTTTGAAATTTAATTTGTTTCCTAGATTTTTAATTCCAAATCCAGAGGGAATTGGAGGTTAAGCAAAAAATGAAAGTTGTTACTTCCAGTTTATATAGTCCCTGGATAAGTTTGGAAATTTTTGGAATGAAGTAAGGTTAGGTTTTGTAATTTCAAGTTTGAAGTCATTTGGAATATATTTGAAAATTTGGAAATCAGTTGGAATAAAAGAAAAAGGTTATCGGGGCAGCCAGCCGCCTAAATAAGCCCATCAGGCCCACATGGCCGAAATTGACCGAGCGCGCGTGCCTGCGCCGTGGCCGCCGACCGGTCGCTCGCTTAGGCCGTCGCCGCCGGACCGCCGCGCCCACAGTCCGACCGCGCCGCCCACGTGCACCTGCCTTCCTTATCCACCACCGCCTGTGGGCTATCATCGAAGCCGAGTTCGCTTCTTCCCTTTGCAAAGCGTCGCCACATCTCTGCTCTCTGCGCAGCGCCAAGGCCGCCGCCGACACCGCTTCGCCTCGAGCCACCGAGCTGCCGCCCTCGTGCGCACAGAGGTCGCCGCCGAGTGAAGCTCCTCCTCAAGCTGTCAGCCACCGTGAGGAGTCCGGGAAACACCGGCCGTGACGCCGCTGACCTCTTCACAAGCGCCTCCACGCGGGCCGCCGCCTTCGGCCACTGTTCAGGCCCGCCTCGACGTCGACGAGCCCCATGAGGGTCCCGCGAACCTCTCCCACCGACGAGGCGAGCACATCGACCATCGGTCCAAGCTCGCGCCACTGTGTTCTCTCTTCAAGCCGCCACCTCTGCCGCAACAGGGCACCCCATCGTGGACAGGGCAACTCCGGTCGAGACCGCCCCCGCTTCGGCCTCCTCAAGCTTCGCGCCGACCCCGTGATGCTTCCCGACCCACGGGACGACGGCATCGACCTAGCGTCTGGCCTCCTGCCTCCAGCCTTCTTCCGCCGAGCGCCGCCGCGGTGGGAAGCCCGTGTCCGGTGAGCCCTCGATTCCGCCGCCCCCAAATCAGCTCCCTCCCGCCCTTGTGCTGCTCCTCGACTGATTCCCCCACCAGTTGCCGCCTCGGGCTCGCCGGATGTGCCGGCCGCCGCCGGCCAGCGCCACCATGGGCGCTCCCCTGCTCCAGGCAGTGGGCTGCCAGCCCATGAGCGGGACCGACTAGGGTTGGGCCCGGCCAATTGTGGCCAACGAGCACAGTGCCCTTTTTCTTTTCCATTCAGATTAAACTAAATCAATTCAAATTAGGATTCAAACTTTAGAAATTTGTTATAAATCATATAAATTCGATAAAAATATAAATTCAATTCCATTATTTTGAATTCTAACATATTCTATAGAATAAAATTATAAAATAATTTTATTTAATTGTTAATTCTAGTTTAATTATTTAAAACTTGCTAATTGAAGGTTAATTCATAAGTAATTATCTAGAACCTAAAAAATTATGAATTTTGAACCCAATGTCATCCTGATTCATCTCACCATGACAAAAATATTGCCAACCCCTGTCCATGATGATTAGTGATGTTTTTGCCATCTTTTCACCTTAGTTTACCTAAGCCTTAAATAATTAAGGTCATCTCACTTAATCATGTCAAGATTTTACCATGAACACCTTGGTAACTCTTTTAAACCTCAAGAACACCCTTATGCCATGTCATTAGTGATGTTTGAGATGGCTTACCCTTCCATACATTTCTATTCTTAATTATGGTTAACACATAGGAGTTAATGAAGAAAATTGGCTAAACCAAAGTAATTAACCTTCCTAATCCCTAAAACCTAAAAGTCGTGTCGAGCTACCCCTCCTTGTTGAAACTTCGTCGTTAATCTTTTAAATCTATGCATTGCATTTCATCATAGATTCTGGTTACGACGTCGAGCATGATGAGGTCAAGTCAGAGCGTGGGGGTCAACATTCGTGAAGCACAAGAAAACTAACATTCTTTCTTTCTTAAGCAAAGGCAAGCACCGATGCATACCACTCCATTTAAGATTTTCACTTTACAATTGTCTTTAAGTTACTAGTGACTTGTGCATTTATGTTATAGGAGTTGAATGAAACCCTAGAATGCATTACAACCCTTTTTGTAGCATCCTTAATCTTATCATTGTGGTAATCCGTTAGTAGTGCTATGCTTAGCGGATAGAACTCTGGTAGAAGTCGAGTCGTAAGTTCCACTAGCGAGATTTATGACTTTTTTACCCTGATTAATGAATGGAATGTTGAGAACTTGAATAGTTGATAGGATTGTTTAATATGAGACTAGACGGGACAATTAGGGAAAAGTGGAAAATACTGGATGAGAAGTTTGAGAGTGGTCTGGATCATAAATTCGGAGTTCTAATGTGGTAGCCCCCGCCTATGTTAATTAAGACCCACGTCGTTTGGGTCTGAATGAACAAACTTTGATTATGTACTGGTGCATACGAGATTTATGAGGTCCCGCAAACTTAGTAGCTTTATTTGTCGCTAAGTTGGACGATACCTTATCTCGCTTATGAATTTCCAGTCGCAATGAAACTAGAGTATTTTAGCATGTCAAGGTTCATGGCTGGTACCTTCATATGGTCACATTTATCTTGACTAATAGTTTTGTTGGCTGGCAATAATGTATTTAGCCACAATGAAACTGTATTATTTGAAGCTGTGGCATGGTCTTATGCAAACAATCTTCTGTGTTTTGCCTGGTCTTGCAAAAGCTGAGTAGAATACATCATTGTACTCTTTGGAGAGCTGCGACAAGGTTTTACACAATAGCAATCCACATCTTTTATTTGTTTTGCTGATCATGTGTGTTCGGATGGAACTTATTTTCTTCATGTATACCGATAGGTTGTTGGGAGATGTTGCATGAGCTTACGTGACATTGTCTCACATTTTAGCTGGCCATGTTGAAGCTAGCTGAAAGACACAATGCTATTGGGTGTCACGGCATGACCATCCACTGCTGCACACTGATGTGGGTCAACCATGGTTAAATAAGAAAAAGAAGGAAACAATAGTGCGCGAACTACTTTGACTTACTAAAATTATCTGGCACATTAATAAATGTGCAGTTGCAAACACACATACGTAATTTTCAGTCTAGGTATGACTGAAATGATGCGATTTTCATTAATCCCTCATTGTGCTGAACCAAATGGTTGGCAGCCTCTTCTTTCATAAGAGCCTCTTGGGCATAGCTAGCCCTAACCTTCTCAAGATGGTAAGTTAGCATCTATATGTACTTGTAACGCCTCGACATGTGATCAGTGTTGATGCATCCGTTACTCATGTGAGTTGATTTGCTCTTCAATGTTTCCGGTAAGCCCACACATAGAGGAGTAAGCTACTGAAACAAGATGCTCAAAAAGCTTTGTGGCATCAACATTCATACGAGTTGCATGTACATGTGCACTGATAAAAAATGGTGTAAGCTCAAGCAAGTCTGCAAGCTTTCCATGATGTCACATATCCACTTGGAATCTTGAAACTATGGCATGGATTTTTGCCATAACATTTCTATTTCTTCCAACAACTATGGTGTGAATTTTACGCCATAAAGTTTTCCATTATATCCTACTCTTATTAACACTGCAACATGAGCTTGTAGTAAGAGCGGATCCTGTAAAATAATTTCCTTTTAGTAGTAGACTTGCCTGAGGAAGATGCTTTTACCATCAATGTGAAGTCACCATGGGAGCATTATTTTGATGGAGCATATCACATAGAGATTGATCCTGCTGGTGCACAAAGAAGAATGGCCAGAGCGGGGCTAGTATTCGTGGCCCCTCAAGGTGAGATAATGTATCATTCATTCTCTCTACTAAAGGACGAATGCTCGAATAATGAAGCAGAATATGATGCCCTCACATTCAAAATTTGCTAGCCTACGGTGATTCTCAACTCATTGTTCGACAAATCAATGGTATATACGAGTAGCGATAGTGCTCCCAGATGGGGAGCCCGCACAAATAAAGATTGAAGAAATGTGGCTTCTACCGGCTGTCCTAGAACTAGTCCTAGAAGAATATGAAGTTCACCATGTATCGATCATGGCAGTCTTAGAGGATGATTGGTGTAAACTATTCTTTGATTACTCCAATCATGACATTTTGTCAAACGATCATGTGAAAAGACGTCGCTTGCAACACCATCTAACCATGCATATTCTAAAGGCTGAGGTATTGTACCAACGATCCTTTGGACAAGAAGTTATCTCATGGTGTGTATCAAGGAAAGAAGTTGATCAAATACTACTTGAGATGCATAAAGGTGTAAGTGACGGACATCAAAACAGAGCTAAAATATATCATAGTATCAAGATAGTGGGTTAGTATTGGCATGAATTATGGTTGATTGTATCAAGATTGCTAAGTGTGGCCATAATTGTCAAATTCATAACATTTTCAAACATTTACCACCGGTTCCTCTTCATCTTACGGTCTCATCATGGTTATTCGATGCTTGGGGAATTGATGTCATCAATGTCATTTAACCCCCGTTTGCTAGGGGCACCACTTTATCCTCACTGCCACAGACTATTTCTCTAAATGGGCTGAAGCTATACCATTAAGAGAGGTAAAGTGTGATAATATCATTAATTTTTTAGAGCGACATATCATATATCGCGCTGGAGTTCCTCGTTGAATCTGACAACACCAAGGCTTTCAAATCCAACAAGTTGCAAAGGTTTATTGCATAATATAATATCACATGGAATTATTCCACGTGCTATTATCCTTATGCAAATGGCCTGGCAGAGGCATTTAATAAGACACTGGTAAAATACTTAAGAAGACAGTTACAAAGAATCAAAGAGATTGACATGATCGCCTCTTTGAAGCTTTATGGGCATATCACGTTATTGTACGCACCCTGACGCAATCCACCCCATATTCCTTGGTCTATGGGAGCGAAGCTGTTTTTGCCTCTTGAAGTGCAGCTACCCTCACTACAGATCGACGTTCATGAGGAAATTACCAATGATGAGCAAATTCTACGTTCAGGTGCTTGATGCCTTGGAAGAAGGTCCCCTTCAAGCTATCTAGAATCTTGAGCTATATCGTCAAAACATGGTGAGAGCTTACGACAAGATAGTCAAACAACGAGTCTTCCAGAAAGGTGAACTTGTACTCGTTCTTCAACGTCCAATCATCGTCACACACATGAAAAAAAGAAAGTGCGAGCCAAAGTGGGAAGGACCATTTATTATTGAACAAGCCTATGACGGTGACATATATCACCTTGTGGATCATCAAGGTCTTTGCCCCATGCCTCCTATCAATGAGAGATACCTTAGGAAATACTTTGCTTGACCGAGTGTTGATGCATTTCTTCCACTCCCTTTCTTTAATGCATTTTTCATTTTCTCTTTTAAAAATGCTTTATAAAATATGAACTCATAAGTCCAACATCAAAGGCTTTTCCTTTACTCGCCAAGTTGGTCAGCAGCTGATTTCACTAGGAGACATGACCCTGTATAGGGAAAGTTCCAACCGATCTTGCTTGTTCAGAAGTGACCTTAACACAAGCACATGGTTTGCACCGATGAATGACAAAAGGAGCTAGTTGGATTCTGATTTGGGGTTGACTCTGGAAGTAGTGGGTTTATCATGCCTTCTACTCTTTTGACTTGGAGGAATGCTAAGCCTCAAGGGAAAAACTATGGCAAAAAGAGCATGAAAGGGCTACCTAGCTATGGCAAAAGTTTAGTTTTGTGTAAAGCCACATGCCACCCCTTGACAAGCCTACAAGGATTTTAGTCAACAAAGGTGGAAGCTACCCTTCAAATTTGCAAGGAAATACAAGCAAGCAACAAAGAGTTAAAAAAGGAAGGGGTCACCGAAGAAGTAGTCTCCGCATATTGAATCTCCAAGCAATCAACTACGCTTTACAAGTAAAAGTCAAGTGAAGCAATCCGAAGGAGGAGTACAATTTTCCACCATCCTCGGCAAAAGTAATGGAAAAAATGCATTTGTCGTAACCCCAAACCTTATTTCAATATAATAGCCATATCCTGCATTTCCTGTTGGATAGAGATAGAAGGCATGAGGCACATGACTGAAGGGAGGATTGGTGATGATTCTTCTAGCTCGGAGAGGTCTCAACAAATTGCTAACCCTTTACACACTAACATCACGAGGGAGCTTAGATATAAGGCAAAATCATGTTAATAATTGGAAGGCAACAATAAACATGTCCTTTAGTGACGTTGTCTGCTGGCTAAATTTTAGCTTTTGTGATAAAGGGAAAGCCAAAATTTTCTAAAAAAACATTTTTCTTTCTTCACTCTCACTTGACTCATACTTATGCAATGTAGAGAGTGCAGCATTGCTACTCTCCAAATAGAAAATAACTCAAGTTTTGTCCTCGTTCCTTGAAAGGGGACAAGAGGTTATGTGAATACTCGCCCTCAGAGCTATCTATGCTTGATTTTTGCTACACTAGTAAAATCTTTGCTCAAGTTAATGATTGTGTCATGTCCATGGTATTTCGGACGTGTATATATTATATGGAAAAAAGTGAAGCAGTCTAGGGTAGTGATTGCAGATCTGACAAAAGACTAAGGTCTATGTATGGTCGTTCGGACACATATATGTCATTTCAAAGCAGTGAAGCAGGCCAATGCGGTGACTGCGGATCTGTGGATTACGTCAAGATGGGTGGCTGACACCGTCATGTGGTCGCATCTATCTTGACAAATAAATTTTGTTGCTTGGCACTAATCTATTTAGTTGCAATGATATTTAAACATTATTTTAGCACGTCAAGATTGGTGGGTGGCACCGTTGCAATATGGTCACATCTATCTCGACAAAAAAAATCATTGGTTGGCACTAATTTATTGAGTCGCAATGATATTTAAACATCATTTTAGCATGCATGTCAAGGCTGGTGGCTGGCATCATCGTGTTTGTATGGTCGCATCTGTCTTGATGACAAATTTCATTGGTTAATGTAATTTACTTAGCCTCAATGAATGTAATTTATCTCCAATATGGACATGAGCAAACGGTATGACATAGGCATTTGTCATATCTGTTAAGTTATTGAAACTGTAGCCTGATATTTCGCAACACTATTTTGTGTTTTAGCTGTTTTTGCTAAAAACAGATGAGACACTTTCATAAAAAAACAGATGAGACACATCTTTGAATTACCTTTCCACAAGTTACTCAATGGAGGGTTGTGACACGTTTCTCCATAACAACAATTCATGTCTTTTGCTAGCTTTAGCTTGATCCCAAGAAGAATTGCTTGTTCAAGAAATAAAGAGTAACGAAGAACAGGTTTGACTTAACAGTATACACTACTTCTGTGGTGATATCGGCCCATCTAAGAAATTTTCGTGTCGGTTCCACAATATGAACTGATTAGCAGTATGTCTAAGGTCCTTGACTCCCTCAGGCGTGACATGGTGTAACATCCCATGTCTCTAATCCACATGATTATGTTAATCACATGTTTAAGAGACCCTAAGTGTTGATGAATTTCTAAATCTAGAGTTAAATTTGAAGTCTTCCAAATTCTGTAGTGTGGACCATTAAGCTCAGTTGTCGATTTTTCAGAATTAATTGGAGCAGAATTAGTCCCCACTCTCAAAAGAGAAATTATTCCTGATGGCCTGGTCTACAAGTGTCTAAATTTACATAAAATTTAGAGCTAGGGAAGTATTTGTTTTAATGGTCTAAAAAGAACTATACAACACAGATTTCAGACCGCTTCACAGATTCTGCTTAGCACTTAGCCACTTTGAAAATGTTATAACTTCCTGGATATTGGGAGTTAGCTTGTGCATGTCAGCAGAATTGTAGCACAAGAGTTGTAGAACACAATGAAACACTCCTTGTCCATGTTCGAGCCCAGGTGAAATTGTGGTCGTATTTCCAATTTCCGTATGTGTTTAGTTTGAGGCTGATTACAGGCATTTGCTTAGCAGATGACAATTTTGGAAATTCAATATCTCATTCATTTGTCTGATATTATTTGTGCATGTCAGCGTGATGTTACTTCAACCTTTGTACATCACCACGGTGAACTCCTTGTCCAGGATAGAGTATTGGTCGATTTGCAACGAGGCTTGCAATTAGCCTAATTGAGCACAAATTTGGTCAAACCAGCCTTGACTTGGAATCTTTGAAATAATCCAAAATCCGTGAAGATTTGGAAGAAGTGTCAGCTATGAAAAGTGTTCCAAATTGGATTTCCTACCCCACGAATTTTTCCTCACTGCCTGGCTATTTTTCCCGCGCGAGTAACCAATTTCGGAGTTATTTGAAATTGAAAAAAAACGCTGACGTGTGGGGCCCTTCGGTCAGTGGCATTGTCGCCCCGCGCCGCGCCCTGGTTGGCTGCTGTGGGCGGCGCTATTCGGACGTGCGCCGCACGGGTATTTAGACGCCGTCTCCGTGTCCGAAGTCACGCCGCCGCCGCTCCCGTGTCCGAAGCCGACCGTCGCCTCGCCTCACGCGCCGCCCCGACAGCCCCGGTCTGACGCCTCGCCCACCTCGCAGCCGTTTTGATCGCCGTGTCCGAGCGCCGCATCGCTGCCATGGTCCGAAGCCACGCGCCGCCGCTGCACGGGTAAGCCACTGCGCCGTCGTGTCTTCACGCCGAGCCGGCCGCTGCTCACCGCTCTCCTCCTCCGTAGGTCGCCGCAGCGCCGTGAGTCACCGCCGAGTCGTGCCACCGAGCGCCGCGTCGCCGACCATCTAACCGCCGCTCCTCTACTCTCTGAAGCCGCCGCCACTCTAAGCGCATAGCCGACCCTCCCGCGTCAGTGAAGTCACCGCCACCGAGCACGCGTGCCGCGCCGCACGGTCTTGGGCCGCTGATGCTGGCTTGAGCGTGCCCGCGACGGCAGCGCGAGAAGACACAGCGACGCGAAACCGAGAGTGCCCCGGTGATGGCGCACGACGGCACGGGACAATGGCGGCGGCTTTGGACGACAGCGG
>VSTD030000092.1:0-19865 GCA_008808055.3 Sporobolus alterniflorus | reverse complement strand
GGGAGGGGGACGCTAGGGCTGCTGTATGAGATGGGGTGTTCGTCGGTTATACCTGTTATATTCATCGGTTAACCGATGAGTATACATGGTAGTATATTTATTGGTTAAATGACGAACATACCGGCATATATTCGTCGGTTTCGTTTACATTCGTCGGTTTATGTACCGAGGAACATATGAGTTATATTCCTCGGTACCGAGGAATTTTAAAAACCCGAGGAATATTTTCTGTTTTCCTGTAGTTGATGTGTCAGTTGATATTGGATGGATGCTGACGTGTCATGATCTGATTGAATGCTAATGTAGATACCTTTTAGATTAAATGGTCCTTAGTATGTCTTATCTATAGAGTTAGATATGATAGGATTCCAGTTGTTGTTGTCTCATTTGCACGCAACCGTTAGTTAGAGGGAAACTTAGATGTCCATTGGTTGGCTGGCATCCCATGCAGAGTAATTAATGTAGTAATTAACCAAGAAATCAAAACGGTCTGTGTGACGCTGTTGCAAGCAGAGTTTGAGCGGCAGTTTCTTCCCTGCGGCAATTTCTTCCCTTGGTCTATGTGGAGAGATCAAATGCGCATAAGAAAAATAGATGGAGGGAATAAACATGTGTTAAATTACTTCAGCAAAACCAACTTAACTTAAGTCAGGTAAGTGAAAACGACGTGTGATTGAAGAGAAAAGGTATAAAATAAATTAATTTAATAAATATTAAAAGTAAACCAAATATTGATAAATATTGCGTATGATCACCACTTCTTACTCTTTGTAATACTGTAACATACTAGTTGAATCTGACTTGTAATAAAGAGATTGACATTTGTCACGTCATGGAGACAGAGTTGATGTACCTACTTTGCTCCGAACATGCACATGCTCTTCACAAAAAAGAGTTAAAAAACAGGTTGTCACTGACAGATCGAGTTGAGGTATCCTATGCTACTCAGAACATGCCTCGACACACAAAAGATAAATAAACATGCGGTTGGACTTTCAGAACGTGTGTAAAACCCACCCACCCACCCATCCGACCCTCCAGTGCGTCACATGCCTCTTGGTCTCTCGACTTGTTGAGAGAAACATCCCAAACCCTTTGCTATACAGTAACTTTCAAGATTGTGGCTTATCTAGAACAGATTTAAAGGGTTGGCTTCTCTAAAATAACATTGAGACAGTCTATCAAGATCGGCACTTTTTTTTATCACGTGCCTCCCGCTATTAATCCCTAGCGCCTGTCGACCGGATGACTTTGCCTCCGCAGGAAGGCCCTAAGCTTATGGTGGTCGGCGGCGGAGAGCGAGACGCGAGGATTCGAGGAACCAGTCGGCGAGAAGGGCGAGCGCCGCGTCAGCTTGCTGCTTCGGCATCATCGCCCTCGGCGACGCCTTGGGCGACTTGAGCCGCTTGACGCTATCCTCGAGCATGGCTAGCGCTGACTGCTGGTGCTGTGGCGGCGGCAAAGCGAGCAGCACTGAGGAGTAGACTGATGACGGCTCGACGAAGATGAGGTGGTGATGGTGGGACACGGGCTCTGCATCCGTGTACGTCGGAGGCATGGAGTGGCACTTGCGGCGGCCGGAGTGGTGGCGCGGCGAGGAGGGCGCGACGGTGAGGTTCCTCGCCGTCTTGTACTGGCGGGCGGCGGCACGCGCTGGGGAGCCATAGCGTCGCTCCCACGCACGGCGCCGTCCGAGCTCCGCTGCCGGCCGTCGGCGAGACGGACTTCGTTGTCGCAGCGGTGACGCTCTCCTCCCCCGACCTCGTCCCATGAGCCGCCGCCCCTACCTCACTTCTTTGTTCCCCGACCTCGTCTCCCCGTTTGCCGATGCGCGCGGCAGCCCAACACCGGGTGCGTCCGCTTGGGCGCGAAGGTTGGGGGGAGGGGGGGGGAGGCGAGGCCGATGACGAGGAATGGCGCCGCAGAGAAGACGCGCGTCGGGTGAGAGCTCCCGAGGCGCGCACGACCACGAGGGAAGAGGAAGCAGCCGCCTCGACGACCACGGCGCCGCCGCTCACCATCTTCTACGGCGGGCGGGTGAATGAATGAGGGATTCATCGATTTGTTGGTCCGGCCACAGGGGCAAAACGGTCCGGCCGCCTGGTGTGACGCACTATCAACGAGAATGGGTCGGCTTGATATACTATCTTGATGCTATTCTAGAAGTCAAATGTTGGTATCTATTTTAGAGAAGCCTATTATCGAGAGTAACCAAATAGCAAATAACTCTAAACCCACGTCCTTCTCCTCTGGATTGGAACTGTGAATGAGCGGAGAACGATGGCTCCACGCATGTCGATGTACAGTGGCGACACGGACGTGTGGCAACAGCAACGGCAGCATGGTTGCGTAAGCTGAGACGGTGCCTGCCAAACCCCTTCCCCGAACCAAGTAAAATCGCTCGCAGTCAGGCTAGACAGATAAGCTGAGACTGGCCATGGGTACTTACTCCAGAAACATTTTTCACAGTTACCCTTCCAGCTAGCGTCGCCACATTATTTGCTAAACTGCACTTGCAGGGGCTAACAGCCTGATTCCCCCAAAATGAACTTCTGGAAAACAAAGCGCTTTGCAGGAGCGAAGAGATGCATTATCTCTCCAAAGTTTTGATCGGACGATGAGTATAAAAGTAACACGAGCGTCCTACTCTCGCTTTGTTTAATCTCCTGATAAGGTTGGTGTAAAAATTACAAATGATTGGTTCCAGCCCTATAAAGTCCTGCGCGCAGTACGCCCTCTCTGCACCCACGCCAACGCAGACCGACACCACAGTGTCAGCTCTCAACCCAAAATCTCCTCTGCTCTGCGACTCCACTTCCTTCTTCTCGCCCTGCCCTGCCCGGAGCGAGCTCCTCTTTCTCCTCGGTGACATTTCTCCTCCGACAGTCAATCAATGGGCTTCAAGGCTTGCCAGAAGCCCAAGGTGCAGTACCGGAAGGGCCTGTGGTCGCCGGAGGAGGACCAGAAGCTCCAGGACTTCATCATCCGCTACGGCCACGGCTGCTGGAGCGCCCTCCCCGCCAAGGCCGGTAAGAGCTGCGTGCATTTTGAGAAACCCATCTCTCTCCAGAGGAATTGAGGGAACCTTGCAGCGACATGCATCCTGCTTTTATTTTTCCGCCGCTTTGTTTCTGCTCTCAAATGTACCTCTCGTTTTGGGGAAACCGAAATGAAGGGAAGTTTAGCAGCAAGTTTGCTCAGCTAATTCCAGAACAGCAAAGTTGTTCAATTTCGCGTGCTTGCATGTTCGGTTTTAGATAGGCTTTTTCTTTTTTGTAAAATGTACCTTGGCTTTTTGTCATTGTGTGTGCTGAATCCTCCTTGAATTGTCCCACGCCCAGGTCTGCAGCGCAACGGCAAGAGCTGTAGGCTGAGATGGCTCAATTACCTGAGGCCAGGACTGAAGCACGGCATGTTCTCCCAGGAAGAAGAGGAAACAGTCATGAAACTTCACGCCAAGCTGGGTAACAAGTAAGCGACTTTTAACCTTGCTTTTAGCATTTTATTACAGCGACAAAAAGATTGATGCTGTCAACGAGAGGAACATGATCAACACGCATTTGGATTCGATTACTCGCTTTCTATTTTCTACTAGTGGGATTAAGCTGGCAAATCCAGGTTTTAGAATTACAAAAAGGATTAATCACTCGAAAAGAGAAGTAGAAATGCTGGTGTTTGTCACGGAGACCGCTTGAAGTGGAGGAGTTGATGCTGACATCTAGCGCTCCATATCGAGACACTCGATTCCAACTTTCCCCACTGCACGACTGATGATTGTGAACTGAATAATAGGCACCTTTTTCATTTGTTTACTAAAAAAGGCGTGCTTAGTCACGGTGATGAGCCCTTTTCAAGCCCCCATGCCAATGAATAAAACATAAGAATAAACTGACAAAACTTATATGTCTGCTACTTTCTCTGTGGAGAGGAGTAGTGGCAGTTGCTTCCTAGCTGGTGGAAGAAGCAACGCCAATTTTGCCATATTTCACCAGCTTCTTCTATTTTGTAGTACCTGAAAAAACAATATATATAGCATTTCTTAGTCTCGCTCGGATTCTCTATGGTAGTAGCCAATGCCCAAATTGAAGATCACCTGCGGTTTTGTAAAAAAAATCTAGTACTTTGACAATCTGGACGACGACTTTATCACAATAGTTTGCTAGCTGTACAATACTAATACAAACCTACTCGCGAGAAAGCACCGCCAGCGGTTTCGCTCACACGCCTTCTCCTTACGTCGTGTAGAAAGCTACACAAGGCACACTTTGCGATACCCAAAACGTGACACATGCCGTATCCCCCCACCGACAGAACGAGTTCACCCAACTGTAAAATTTATGCATAGCTAGTGTGGCTCTCTATCGACTGCATCTCTGACACGGTGAGAATTTCTTTTCGCTCCAGGTGGTCTCACATCGCGCGGCACCTGCCTGGCCGGACCGACAACGAGCTGAAGAACTACTGGAACTCGTACCTCAAGAAGCGCGTCGAGGGCGACGACTCCGACGTCCGCGGCAGCCCGAACGCTAGCGAGACTATCAGCCAGGAACGGCTCAACCGGCCGGCGAGCTCCGACTCCTCCGAGCCGGTCGAGTCCTCCTCGGTTGGCGACTCGAGCTGCCTCACCGTCACGGAGCCTGCTGCCTTGCGGCCGCACGCGCCCGTGCTCCCCAAGGTCATGTTCGCGGACTGGCTCGACATGGACTACGGCGGCACCAGCCTGATGGCGCCGGGTTGTCTGGACGCCGGCGTCTTCGACGTGATGAACGGGAGCAGCCCAGCCCAGGTAGACGGGCCGTTTGGTGCTGTCGATTCTCTGCACGGCCTCGACGACGCCGGCATCTGCTGGGGTTTCGACGCGGTCGCGGATCAGACGGACGCGCAGGGAGGAGGAGGCGGGTTCAGCGATTTGCTCTCCATGAGCGAGTTCCTTGGGATCAACTAGGAACTGCATGGCCGGCACGACTTGCTCGGCTCTTTCAGACAGTTCGTTGCCAAGCATTCTGTTAATTAATCTGTTTTCCGTAGGTAGATCCGTAGGTGTGTAAATTAACTGTATCGTATATCTATCTATGTGCAGTAAAGCATAGAGTTCAAGCATGACACTGTAATCCACTACGCTCTGGTCTCGGAGCACGGTACATATACAAGAATAATAGAAGAGAGTTACATGGTTTTATATTTCCGTTTTTTAGTTTCACGAAATTTCTTTAGTTTCAAACTGATCAAAGGTCAATTGGAAAGCTGCTGTCCGAGCCCCCCCCCCCCCACACACACACAAAAAAGAAGGGACATTTACATCTCTCCCCTTAGTTCAGCCCACTTGCTCAGTTTTGCCCCTTCGCTCCTGAACAATCATCGACAGCACCCTCCCATGCCGTTTCCGTTGGCCTGGACGTGACTTACATGTGGGTCCCACCAACGATTCATCCCAATAAGCTTGGATCCAAATCGCGCGGCGCTTGCTCCCGACTCGATCGTCCCAGCGTAGCGCCACCGCCCATCCTCCTCCCCACCCAGCGTCGTCGCGCGCCCGCCTACCTGCCGCCGCCCATCCAAGAGCGATGGCACGACCTCCCATCCGTGAGTGACGGCGCCGCCTCCCCGCCCAATGACGCCACGAGCCCGCCCATCTGCGAGCAACGTTCTCCCATCCTCGGCTCTAGGCGCCACTGCATCTACGGGCGCTAGGGTGTCGCTGCCTCAAAGCCTAGCGCCACCGCCTCCCTGCCCATCCGCGTCCCCGCCACCGCCTGCTGCTCCCAGGCACGAGGGCGTTGCTGCTGCCGGCTGCTAGGCACCGCCGCTTGACGTCGGGGCTTGAGGGATGGCATTGATTCGGTCCCGACCGCCTCCCTGCCACCTCCGCCTCCCCAAGAGCCGCCACCTCCCTACCCATCCTGCTCGGCTGTTGTTCCCGGTTGCTCCTACCGCTTGTGGTGCTAGACGTGATGAATCTGCGCTCCGGCCGCTTGGGCGTCGAGAGCTGGTGACTGCCTGCCTGCTTATCGTGTGGCTTGAGAAGGCTAGCAGCACCAAGTTCACTGTCACCAGGTATGCCCACCACTACCCTGTCTGCCTACACTATCTGCCTACACTGAATTTACTGAATTTAACAAGAGTAATTTTTGTAGGATGGATCCAAATAATCCTGAGAACCCAGGAAGTCCAAGTGAGACATCACAGTCTGAACCGTTGGAAGTTGTTCATCCTGATGATGATGAGAGGCTTTATTCAAAGTTGGTTGAAAGGTGGGATATGGTACAAACTGCGAGGGATGATGACATGACACAATTTGATGACACTGATGAAGAATAGAATGAGGAGAACATTAACATGGGGGTGGATGAGAATGAAGAGGATGAGAGTTGTAGACTAGTGATTGAGTATGACAGGGATAATCCTTCCCTAACAGAAGGGAGCATATTTTCATCGATGACTGATTATAGGAATGCACTTGCTACTTATTGCATCAAGGGTGAATTTGATTTTGTAATTGACAAGAGTGAGCCAAATAGATTGACTGTGCATTGTGCATTCCAGAAGTGTAAGTGGAGGATGCATGCTTCTCCGATGAGGAATAGCATAGTTATTCAAGTCAAAGTGAATCTATTTCCTCACACTTGTCCAAGTGCTAAAAGAAAAGAGACACAGAAGGCAACTAAAAGCAGGTGGTGCGTCAGTGCAGTGTTGGAATGAGTGACAGAGAACCCATGTATTGGTCCAACGTCACTCATAAAGAAGATGCAGGAGAAGTATAACATTGTGGTGCCTTACATGAGGATATATTATGGCAAGAAAATAGCTCTTGATATGATTTATGGTCTGTGGAAGGATAGTTCCAACTTGTTATACACATTCAAACCTGAAGTGGAGAAGGCATGCCCAGGAAGCATTGTGGAGATGAAGACATTACATGCAAAAACTAGATGTCTGAAGATGTCATTGGTTAAGCGCAAACCATATAAAACGGAGGTGACATTGTTGGACAGAGAGAAGAAGGAATGGATGTATCCCATGGACTTACAAAAGAGGACATGTAGTTGCAGACAATGGCAGATTATAGGGCTACCGTGCATCCATGCATTGTTCTTCATTACTTCTCTTCATGGTCCTGCTGCAGAAATTGATCAGTATGTACATGAGTGCTACTCAGTTGCCAAGTTCAAGGCAACATATGATAAGAATGTGCCTTCCATGGTGGGAAAACAACAGTGGGACATTGTTAATCCAAGTTTCATACTCCATGCTCCAGTGCAGCAAAGAGCACCAGGAAGGCCAAGGAAGAGTAGAATAAGGTCTAGTGCGGAGGGGACTAGACTTGGCCGAAGGAAGAGAAAATGTAAAAGATGTGGAGGATTATGACATATTGCAAGAAACTACAAAAATGCAGTAGATCCAGGTTTTGGAGAGGATCAGCACTGGGTGCAGAAAATGCACTACATATACTACTGAGCCCTTCACAGTCACCTCAGAGGAAATAGCTTTTGGAGAAGATGAAAATTGGGGTGCAGAAAATGCACAAGAGCAATTAGTTGAGCCCTCCGCTGTTGGCAGTGTGGCACTAGCTGAGCCCTCCACTGTTACTGTTGTGACACAAGTTAAGTCATCCATTGCTGCTATTGTGTAAGAAGCTAGGTATTATTCATTTCCTAGGTTTGTTCTATTGTGATATTTAATTGTTGGGAATCAGTAATTCATATTTTCTGTTGGACAGGAAAAAGAATTCGTCCAATGAGAGAAAAAGGAAGGGAAGCAAAGATGTTGCTGTAGTGCCACTAGCTAAGCCTTCGAATGTTGCACAAGCAAGGTATATGTACCTTCTAATGTGCCACTAGCTTACATTGCCAGTTGCTACATTATCATCTTGAATACTGCTACATTATCTTTCTAACAGGATCATCTTGAGTACTGGTACATTGTCTATATATAGTTCAAAAATGAATAGGTGAAGTGATGGTGTAGTAGCTTACATTGCCCGTTGACTATGTTCTGTCAAGAAGCTCTGTTGTTCCGAAATGTGTTTCTTTGTGTTTTTGTGTTTCTGTCAGTGTAGTAGCTTACAATAATTTATTTTATGTTCTATCAGGAAGCTACATTGCCAGTTGCCTATGTTATGTCAGTGTAGTAGCTTACAATTTATTTTATGTTTCTTTGTTTCTATCAAGAAGAGAGGTAAAGAGGTGGTACTCACAATTGAAGATAGTCTGGCCAAAAACACAAGGAGCAAGTATCCTATCAGACCAAAGAAGATTAGGAGGATTCTGGATTTGTAAAACTATAATTATGTCTTATATTTGTGGTGGAACCTAGAAGTATTTGTGCCTTGTATGTGTGGTAGAACTTATAAGTATTTATGCCTTGTAGTGTTTTCTGGAATTGTAGTGCCATGACGGTCTGATGTTTGAACCTAAACTGTAGCTGTACTTTGTCCTATTTTATGGGGAAAGGAAAAAACTGTTACTCATTTCATTGTTGGACAGATTGATGTCTGAGGCCTAAGGACACCATTCTTGTTCCTGGAATGGATCGGCATAAAGGATGTATACAATGAGTTTCTCAAAATGTTGTGAATTTTTTATGGCAACCTTGTGGGACAATAGTATCAGTTCATGCCAAGTTTCGAGATTTTTTTCACATTTGCTATTTATTTTATTTTATTTCAATTATGTAACAACTGGAAATTCATTTAAATCATAGAAAATAGCAGAGAACCCTCCCCCCAAATTTCCACATGAAATAACTTTTTTAGGCTCTAAGGAACATGCTGGACAAAGTTGAAGTGATAATATTCAAAAAATTATATGGTTTATTTGAAATTGGGAAGTTCTAGATCAAAGCTTAAAAACTTATACGGAGATGTCTCAATTTGTGAAGGATGTATACAATGAGTTTCTTAAAATGTTGTGAATTTTTTATGTCAACCTTGTGGGACAATAATATCAGTCCATGCCAATTTTCAATATTTTTTAATCACATTTACTATTTATTTTATTTTATTTCAATTATGTAACAACTAAAAATTCATTTAAATCATAGAAGATAGAAGAGAGCCCCAAAAAATAAATTTCTACATGAAATAGCTTTGTTAGGTTCTAAGGAACATGCTGGACAAAGTTGAAGCGAAAATATTCAAAAAAATTATGTGGTTTACTTGAAATTGGGAAGTTCTAGCTCAAACTTTAAAAACTTATACGGAGATGACTCGGTTTGTGAATGATGTATACAATGAGTTTCTCAAAATATTGTGATTTTTTTATGTCAACCTTGTGGGATAATAGTATGTGCCCACGCCAAGTTTCAAGTTTTTTTTATCACATTTGCTATTTATTTCATTTCATTTCAAAAATCAACTAAAGTTAATAGTGAAATAGTGTACGCAAATAATTGATTTTTTGAACAAGATTTTGAAATTGGAATATATTTGTGAAGAGGTTATTAGAAATATTTTTTGAACAATTTTATAACAAAAAATGGAGGTACCTACAGGTCAAAATTAATTTTAAATTAAAAAATATGCAAAAATTCATTTAAACCATATAAAATAGCAGGTAATCAAAAAAATTAACTTGTGACATTAAATAGCATTGTTAAACTCTATGTAACATGTTGGATAAATTTGTTTTCAAAATTTCAAAAAATTGATGTTTTTTTTACCAGGAAAACATTTCAATGTTTGAAAATTACAAAAGAGATGTTCAATGACCAAACTGCCCTCCGTTTGTTGCAACCCAGCCCAACACCCTCGAGTGCCTTCTTATCACTCTGCGAGCGTTCCTCCCCCACCGAACCCCAACGCTCACTATCCTTGGTTCCCAAGCTCGCACCACCTGCCATGGCCTCCGGTTCCCAAGCTCCCGCTAAACCTCTTCCCTCTACGAGTGTTGTGGGCCCCGGCTCTCCCGTGTTCACCCCAGGTCGGCCACTGCCGCAGCCTCTGCGGGTGCCACCTCCAAAAGCCTCTCAGTCGCGGTCTCTGAGCGCCGCTCGGTCGCCGTCTCCGACCGTGACTCAGGTCCCGTCACAGTGACTCCAAGTGCTCCCACGACTCATGCTACCTCAAGGCTGAGAGCTAGGCGTGGATTCGATCCAAAGACCATTGAGGTAACCCTAACCCTAACCATTAGATTTCTGAACTTTATGATTGTCCGCTAGAACTTGATTCCTCATTACAACATTGGAAACATATGTCTTGTTTCATGCATTGATGTTATCTGTTTAGCTGCTTGACTTGAAGGGTGGTCAATTTTTGTGGGAGTTGTCATCTGAACGGCAGTAGTTAGTTCCAGAGACCATAGGGACAACTTCTGAAGCAAAATTTGGAGGTGTTAGAAGATAACTTTACTGATGTATCTGCTTGTACTTGTATCTCTTTTACACGACGAACTAGAAGCCTGGTGACCCTGTGTGTATGTACTGAAAATGCACTTGCTTGTTTACATCCAGAACAGAGAACAGTTTCTTCATTAGTAGTATAAATGTTGATTATAGTGTCTATACTCTATTGTAATGATCTATAACTAAGTTTCTAGCAAGACCAATTTCTAGCTCTAAGTTACTCATAAAGAACAGTCTCTAGCTTCTTTCACTGTTCAGATTGTGATGTTTGTTCAGAGAAAATCTGATACTCTCTTTTTTCCTACAGTATTCCAGGTACAAGGAGGTTAGGGATGCTCTAGATGCTGCCCTCGTAGAGATGCAAAAAATATTCTGGATTTGAAGAAAGCATCTACTAAGCATTATGTCCCTATTATGGAACGTTATGTCTCTGTTGGTTTTCTGTCAAGAAGCCCTAGATAGCCCATCACCGTCTAACGTGGAGGATACGATGGATGACTGGGATTGGCTTCAGCAACATAGGATCGACATGCAGCAGCCCTAGATGGCTTCATCTTAGTTGTTGTTGTGACATGATATGAACTATCTATCTACGTTGATATATGGGATGGACACGCTTTATGTATCTGTGTACTCAATCAGTAGTGAACTATCAATGCTTTGTTTGTGGCTTGTGTTTCTGAGACTTGCACAGATCGACAGCTTGTGTTTTTGAGACTCGGGGCTTTCTACTTTTCAGATTTGAATCAGTGTGCTCAATCAGTGAACTATCTATCTAGCTGCATACACTATTCTTTGTGAAACAAGTTCTTTGTGACTTTTTTCCATCTCATCTACTGGAGTCTGTATAACACAATCTGGCAAAATGTTCTGCCAAAAACTACAACTCATCTACTGGAGTCTATATAACGTTGTGTTGTTTTATGGGATATTACAGATGGAGATGGCAGCGCGGCAACTGAAACCAAGGCAGAGGAAGTCCCTGAATGTGATTGGATAGTCAAGACATCAATTCATGTACATGCAAGCAGATATATATTACTCATGTATTGTAACCAATTTTAGTAAGCAGAATATGTTCTAAAACAGAGTGTGCTCCGATAGTCAATTCCAGCAATAGGTTAGTCGAAAGTGCTATTTCCCTGTTCATGTACCGAAGGTGGCAAGGTGCATACTAGGACTAAAATGCTATTCCCCTGTTCAAGTCATACCAAGAACCCAATCTGTTGGAGAGAACAAAGCATGTTTGTATCTTCATCATGATCACATTTGACATTGACAATATCAATACAACATACCAGATTCAGATAGTTTCAGAGTGTAATTCTGCTACCACCATTTTCATGGGATTGACACAAGCATGGAAAGCATCTCAGGTTTATAAATTCACTTCAGGCAAGCATATCAGAAGCCAGAAGCCTAGAACACATTCTGTCAAGAGCAGAACACATTCAACAAAAATATAGCAATTCACATGTAAGTCCTTAAGCATAGAAGCACATACAAAAGTCTGAACTTGACATCAACAAATATAGTACTTAAGCATACAACATCATAATATAATTTTAGTGCCCACCAACATATCTCATGACAAGGAAAAGGAAACCCATAACAAACATAGAAGCACAAAAGACTACAACGATATAAATTTCTTGCTTTTTTTACATCATCTAAGTTGTGCAGATTGCAATTAATCTTCTTCAGTTCCATAGCAAACATGTCCGAGTTAGCAGGCACATTTGCCCTACTGGCAACCGCTTGTTCATCCCAATTAGACATCTCCATCTCCTACGACGCGCCCATCATCCTTGCTCTTTTTAGCATGCCATCCGAGTGCAGCTTCTCAATGTAATCCTCAATCCACATGAAAAATGTGCATTTTGGTAGAACCTAAACCACCAAAATAAACATAATTGAGTATAAATCAAATATGAAATCGACAACTGGCAATACGAACATTTTCTGGTTGTGGCATGCTTTCACACTTCACGAACTCCTGGTTAAAGTTTCCATTCTCCGTTCGTTTACACCTGAGCCTCACGAGCCACTCCAACCGTGGACAATTGGGGTAGCGGGTGAGTGGCACCGGCCCATACCTAGCCCATTCGTCGAATGACTTGCTCGCACGTGACATGTAACTACTGAAATATCAAGCATACCAGTCAACAAATACCAATCACGAGCGCATGATCAACACCGAATAAACAGAAGAATTGTCATGGGTGTAAGCTCTCGAACCTGGAGGTAGGGTGCGGCATCGACCTTCAGCTGAGCTCACCGACAGGTCGTATCACTTGGAGTCGCTGGCCTTCTCCAGCCACACCCGGCACCCGGCGTAGCCGGGCAGGCAGGGCTCATTGGCCAGATGGCAGGCAGACGACCAGCAGCTCACGATGCCCTCGCTCCCACAGATGCAGCGGTGCCCCTAGCACCTGGAGCACGTCTTCATCGCGCCCTCTATCAACGCCAAGCAGCGGCGGCGCCAAGCAGCAGGCGGAGCCAATTGGCGCTACGAGGGAGGTCCTGCTTAGGGGCCCTCACGCCCACTCCCGAGCCGACGATGGCCGAGGCTCATAGATCACCGCCCCTAGCACCCGGAGATGTAGCGGCGCCCCCTAGCACCCGGAGCACGTCTTCCTCGCGCGCGCCCTCTCCCGACGCCAAGCGACGGCGCCAAGCAGCAGGCGGAACCTGGAACAGCTGTGGCGCCCTCACGCCCTGATGCGCGTCAGGCGGCGGCGGGGAGGGGATGGGCGCTAGGGTTCGGCGCTAGGTAGCGGGCGGTCGAGACCGAGTCGAGGCCCTCGCTCACGAATGGGCGGCGGTGGGGAGGCGGCAGCGGCGACACCCTAGCGCCCGTAGATGCAGCGGCGAGCGGGGAGGATCGAGTCGGGAGGAGCGAGTCGACACGATCGATTTGGATCGACATAGATGAGGATTTTTGTGGGGCCCACATGTAAGTCAGCCAACGAAAACAACGTGGGAGGGCGCTGTCGATGGTTGTTCAGGAGCGAAGGGGCAAAACTGAGTACGGAAAATAACTATGGATAAAAGCGAGTAAGTGAGATGAACCAAGGGGAGGGATGTAAATAGGGGCGGAGGGCCCGGTGTGGCACAGTGTGGCGCATGTCATACCTCAGTCTAGAAAAAAAATCTCATTTGGAATACCGCGCTTCACTGTATATGTATTGTAGACATACTTATTATCATTGCACTGTACTGTTTGCCACAGCTTATGACGCTGTTCGTCCTCGCCACTGGATGTAAATGTCAAAAAAGAAAGGCCATTATGTAATTTCCAACTCTATCATCCCAATCCAGTTCGCCGTTGCCCTAGCCTGGATCACTTTCGCCGTTCCAAGACGCTTCAGCAGTCCAGCTCCAGCCTCCCCTCCTCTCCAACAGGGGAAACACATTGGAAACCGCTCCTGAAAATTTCCCAGTTCGAACATTCGTCACCTCGATTCCCTTCGGCGAGCCGTCTTCTCTGGTCGGATCTACCCGCCAGCTCCAGCTCGCCTCGACGCGCCCGGTCTCGTTCGATTTGAACGCTCCTCGCGGCGATGGATCCGCGGGCGAGGTACCCTCCCGGCAACGGCCGCGGCGCGAACCCAAACTACTACGGCCGTGGCCCCCCTCCGCCGCAGCCGCAGCACCATCACCAGCAGCCGCTTCCGCCGTCGCAGGCGCACCACCAGCAGTACGTGCAGCGGCAGCCGCAGCCCTCGCAACACTACAACCAGCAGCAGCAGTGGCTTCGACGGAACCAGATCGCTGCCGAGGCTGCCGGAGCCAGTGCGCCTAGGGCGCCGCCTCCTGCCGACGGCGTCCATTCAAGGTGAGAGACGTGGGAAATGTCCACAGCTTGCTTGGCATTTCTGCGTAGGGTTAGGTGTTTATGTGCCAGGTCCGAATCTAGATGCTTAGCCAGCAGTCAGAATGGCAAAAGGTGCTAGTTAGGAATTACAGAGTCTAGTTGCCTAAGCATGAGTTATGTGGAGAAGGGGAGCTCTTGCACAGTGGTAAAGCTGTTGCCTTGTAACCATGAGGTCATGGGTTCAAGTCTTGCAGAAATGCAGGGAAAAGCTGTGTACATAAGACCCAAAGTGGTCGGACCCTTTCCCGGCCCTACACAAGCGGGAGCTACGTGCACCGGGCTGCCCTTTTTCAAGCATGAGTTATGTCGATGAATTGGGTGAAGGCAAATAATATGGAAACGACTTTTCATCAAGTTATTTTGTCAATAAAATTTGCTTGCTGCTGTACCAGTGATGGAACCTGCTTATGGTTATATATACTCCCTCCGTTCCCTTATTAGTTCTCCCAACGACAACAATAAGGGAATAGAGGGAGTATATTTTTACGAATCCGCTTATGGTTATATTTTGGATGTAACTGTGGGTACTGTCAATAGAGAAGAATGGTTCTTATTCTTCTCAATTTAGTTTTGCTGAGATGTCATGTAGGGCCACTTCATTGATTTGGTTCTGTTGGAAGTCGAATTACATTGTGACACGCTATTTAATAGGATTGTTTTGTGATCCGTGATGACCACCACTTTGTGCATGGGGCAGCCAGTCAGTTCGGTTGTTGTTAGTAATTGGCGATGGTTAGTTACATGATTTTCTACTTGTAATTTGGAAAATGCCTCACGATGTGGTACTTATTTAAGTTAGAATGACTACTATTACAATGCAGTGGATACCATAAATTTCCTGGAGCTTGATGCACAAACTTTTCTCGATTCTGAGATGTCTGCAATTGAACACTTATTTGGACCTTCATGGCATGTCTTTTACTTTTACCATATGGGTACAGAGATCAAGTTTTATCCTTTTGCAGTTCACAAGATTGGAAGGCCCAACTGAAGCTTCCACCTCCAGATACACGCTACAGGACAGAGGTAGTTTATACAACCCTTCTCCCCCTCTCCGTTTCAGTTCTGGACGCTGATGATTGCCAATTGCCATGAGCTGTCATATTAGTTGACATAATTGCCTTCTATTTCACGTCTTCTTAGAATTATTAACTGGAGTGGCTGTGTTTTTAATCATGAAAACTGTTCAGAATAATATGGACTGCATGGATAATTGTATTGAGGCCCAATGGGGACTATATATAAAGTACATGAGGGAAACCCTAGACTACAATATTTCAATAAAACCCTTGACTATTATACCCTTAACACCCCCTCAAATGCAACGACGATGCATTCGAAGAGTTCACAAAACACACATCTAAAATACAATTGATACATCCGAAGTCCAAAATCAATGATGTTGTCGAAGCCTGTAACTCTTGAATGTCGATGAAGAAGATCTCCACAAGAGGGTATTGCCTTCACAAATAGTGCTTGAGCAAATACTTGAGTCTTCACGGATTAGTACATCAACTCTTCAAATGAGAACCTTGCTTTGGAGAGATAACAATAGATTAGTGATGTGTCAAGTCAAGCCAAAGGAGGATTGAGAGATCACTACAACAAATGGCATGTCGTGGAATAAGACAATACGCTACCGCAAATGGCAAGTAGTGGGATAATATGTTGCACTACTGCAAATAACAGGTAGTGGAACAATAATGTGGTAACGACAACAAATGGTATTGATCATGATGTGTAGCAAGACAGGCTATGAAAAAGACCAAGAGGGTAAAGTCGCACCACCATGATGATTATGTGATTAGCCAAATCGATGTCACTTAGCTAACCAAATAAAATAAGCAATTGGCTGACTTGGACAAAATTTTGTGGACACATGACTTTAATGATGGGAATATATATGGACAAAGACTTTGATCGACTAAAATTAAAATGGGCCTCAACATATGACTAATATATCAGCATAAACTTTGCAAACGATTAACAGATGTTCCGATAGAAGAATAACGGCAGAAGATAGTCACCCACAGCAACCTGCATAGGAGCAGGAGAACAGACCAGCTGCATCCATAGTCTTCCACAGCACTAGGAAGCAGAGCCACATGAACACGATTGATTGATGAGGGACAATAGCGGCTTGTAGATGCAATGCATGTGCGGGAGCACGCACATGCTGAGAGCAGAAAATCAAGAGGTGGCTTGAACCTGCCGCCGTGCCGTGACCCGATACGCGCACAGTTCCGCGCAGATCTGCACCCAGGGCAGAACAGGATGAGCGCAGAACAGTGCAGCTCTGGTGACAGAACAGGATGAGCGGTTCTAATTTGGAATCTGAGCTGCACCACGTGACAGGACACAACAAATCAGCTGGAGCCATGCGGTACAGTGCACCTGAGAGAAAAAGGAGCAGTTGCAGATGAAGGCCAGAAGAAAAGAAAGGATGGTGGCGGCGGCAGCTATGGCAGAAAAAAAATTGATGCTGCCCCTGGGAGTAGAGATCGATCCTCCGAGGGAAGCGCATCAGAAAATAGGGTGGCGGCGAGATCAAAACCTAAAACCTTGATACCATGTTGGGAATAATATGAGATGGGGGCCATTTTAACAATGAAAACCAAACATTCAGGCATTTACATCCAACGTATCATCCACTCACACCGCGCAACTGATTCAGTTACGACAACAGCAAGAACTGGAACTTGTTAACCAAAAGCACCGGAACTACCATCCCACCAGGGAAGGCTCCTAACAAAGTAGCAAGGGGGACCACTAGAGCACAGCCAAAAAGATTGTGGGCCCATAAAGCCTTCCGGGCCAGAACTCTCTCTTCTTTTTGCGAACGCCTACTGAGAACTCGACGAGCTGTCCTTCTCTGGACCCCGTCATCATCCTGCCCCCCTTGGATAGCCAACATGGACTTAGGTTCATCTTGCTTCCCGAGGATCTTCATCGCTGTCCTCATCATCAGGTCCACTCCAGCATTTATCAGCTGCCGCTGGTCCTCGTCTCGCTGCAGACCTGCCCAATAACGAAGAAAAGCACAAGCAGAAAATAAAATGTCACCAGGGTTATTGATTTGTTTCTTGTCAAAACACACCCTATTTCACCCTTTCCAGATGGCCCAGCATACAGCCGCTAGACCAACCATATACATCTTATCCCTCCCAGGTAGTGCAGCAGGAATCCAGGCCCAATATTGTGCATAGGAGCTTGGCCTGCATCGTTGGTGAAAGCACAGAGCAATCACCCCCCATATTACTTTGGCTATTGGGCATTGAAAGAATAAATGATCTATAGTTTCAGGGGCTTCACAGAAATAACAACACCGATTCCCCTGCTAGTTTCTTTTCAGCAGGTTATCCTTAGTTAGGATGGCATCTTGCTCTATGAGCCACATAAAGATCTTAATCTTAGTAGGCATCTTAGCACTCCACACCTTTTTATAATCAGTGCCAACATCCCCTATTGTCAGATGCTCATACACAGACTTAACCGTGAAACGTCTGCTACTCATCCATTTCCAGTAGGCCATATCCACATTGCCATTCAGAGGGAAATTATTTAGCCTGACAGCAAGATCATACCACTGTGCTCTGAACACACCCTGAAGTCTGGTTCTAAATTGGATAACCCTGCCTCGGGCATACAGTTCAGACATGGAACATTTCTTGACCAAGGCTTCATCATACAAGACAGGGTAAGCTACACAGAGAGGAGCATCATCCATCCAATTATCCAGTGAGAAGCTGGTTTTTTGCCCATTATTAACCTTAATACCTCTGCCCTTCAAATAGATATGCCTCACTTTCAAAAGGTCACTCCAAATAGGTGAGTCAGACAATCTTGCAGGGATTAGACATGTGGGGTGACTTTTAACATATTTAATTCTTACAATATCTTGCCATAGCCCTTCACCATTCTCCAAAGCCCACCACCACTTGCAAAGCAGGCTAACATTTACTTTCCTCAGGTTCTTAATCCCCAATCCTCTTTGCTTCTTAGCCCTGCACACTTTCCTCCACTGGACCAGGTGATACTTTTTCTTTAGGCTGCCCCCTTGCCAAAAGAATTTTCTTCTATTCTTGTCCATTCTTTTGATCACAGTCTTTGGTAGGAGATACATAGACATGTGATATATTGTGGAATTCACCAAACTTGAATTTATTAGTGTTGTCCTACCAGCAATAGAAAGTGAGTTACCCTGCCAAGTGTCAAGCTTTTTTGCTGGTTTTTCTTCCATCTTAGCCCAATCTGCCACATGCAGCCTGCTAGCTGAAATGGGTACCCCCAAGTATCTTATAGGGAAAAAGGATACTTGGCAATTAAACAAATCAGCATATTCTAGAGCTAGGTTATTATCACCCCCCACCAGCAGAACCTCACTTTTTTCAAAATTAATCTTCAAGTCTGACATCTGCTCAAACATGTAAAGCAAGATTTTCATATTTCTAGCTTTCTCAACATTGTTCTCCAAGCAAATGATTGTATCATCGGCATATTGCAATATAGCAACACCATTAGAGATTAAATGATCAATCATGCCAGCAATCAGTCCATGGTGCTGTGCAGATAAGACCATCCTAGTCAGAATGGATTGAATGGATAATTGTATTGAGGCCCAATGGGGACTATATATAGAGTACATGAGGGAAACCCTAGACTACAATATTACGATAATACCCTTGACTATTATACCCTTAAGAAGAACAAATCATAAACTAAAAGTTAAGTTGTTAGGGTGGTGGTAAACTAGGGTTTATGCTATCCCCAATGCTTAAGAGAATTGAGACAAGAGAGATTTGATTCTGAATATTGCTTGTCTCTATTTCTTCACCAACGCCATGCATATATAGCTGGATGTATTAGAATCTAAACCAAATCCGAAACATATAGAATAACTAACCTGTAAATAAGAGTCCTATCCAACAATGACTCAAATAACCATACTTTCCTGGTATCTAATTCAACTTCCTATAAATAACCATACTTTCCCATTCTAATCTGTAACTAATTCTTTCTACTTTGACGTCTCGGACATGGACACCTTGTTCCTCCTGACGTACTGATTCACCCACATAACATCTCTCCCTTCCTCGAGAAGCAGCTTGTTCTCAAGCTGAAAATCTGGATAACATTGTTGGAACTGATGATCTTCCCAGGAAGCAGTAGATGGAGGTTGGTGTAGCCATTGGATTAAAGTTTGACGTGCTCCTCGACATAGCCATACCTTAAGTGCACGCTGTGGTGTAGGCACGATAACACCATTTTGAATTGGAGGTAGCATGGGTGGATCATCTGGAGGAGACCCAATAAATTTCTTGGGAAGTCCTACATGAAACATATAGTGTAGTCTAGCACCCTTCGGTAACTCCAGCCTGAATGCGACCTCATTGATCTTCTCTTTGATGCAGTATGGACCATAGAAGGGGACGTAATTTGCCTTTCTGTTGCTCTGATGCCAGATGCTATCCACAAAGCTTGAGAGAATTGAGGCAAGAGAGATTTGATTCTGAATATTGCTTGTCTCTACTTCTTCACCCACGCCATTCAGATATAGCTGGCTGATTACAATCTAAACCGAATCTAAAAGACTAAGACATATAGAAATATAGAATAACTAACCTGTAACTAAGAGTCCTATCCAGATCGG
>VSTD030000091.1:0-19913 GCA_008808055.3 Sporobolus alterniflorus | reverse complement strand
GATCTAAGGTGTTTCCTGTTTACTCTGTTCCTTGAAGAGCTGTCTGCAATGCACCATATCTGATATCAAGATTTAATTCTATAGGACAGTTTCATGGAAGTTGATTCACCTGCTAGAGCTGCAGTGGAGATCATGGACAATGCAGATAATAACAGGTCAAAAGGAGGACCAGGAGTAAAAATCAATGACAATATCATGCAGGTCTTTGTTTCTACAACTTTTTTACTGTTATAACACCTGATCTGTACTATCTGCACCGGTACTAGTTGAAATAATAGTCACTTTGTCATGATCGGGGTCACGTACCAGCGTCGCAAGAAGGGGCCGATGCCTGACGCTGCACCAGCCGCCCCTGCATTCGCGCCAACAGGCCAAGCGCCACCTGCGGTCAGTTAAGCAGAGTTGTTAGTCAGGTTAGCCGGATAAGATTGGTTAGTCAGTTTGTTAGTAAGTTGTTAGCACCAGGAGCACTGTGGGCATATAAGCAGTGCTTACCGGGTGAATAAGTGTCGAGTAAATTATCAGGCTTCGCCTTGTAAACCCCTGCCTCGCCAGCGTGGTGCCAGTACGGTTCCTCCACACCGATGAGGTCCAGGCCCTCGACCTTTAGTGTCCTATAAATACAATCTCCAGCCAAGAATCCTTGTCTCTCCCTCGATCTCCTCCTGTACCTGTGACACACTTATTCTAACTATTGTAACACCTGATTGGACCCCATCTCATTTGAGGTGGGGACGGGCAATCCCATTCCAAAAAAATTATTGTAACACCCATAATCTGCAGTATCTGTGTTGGTTAATTGTTGCCGTGATACCATAGCTTAGTTAAATAATCACCTTTTTGTACTATAGAATGTACTCTGCATACCACTTGGGTTGTTTGCACTCAAGCTTCTGAGATACAGATTTCTACTTGTCTTGAAAAAGACTTATCTTTTTGGATATGGAAATGAATATCTTGTATTTATAAAAGTTCTCAAGGTTATGCATCCATAGCTTATCAAATTTCGTATCTGTTTCAGAGAATGTCTGATCTGTGTATATGTTTTAAACTTAACTAGACAGTTTTCCTACAAATGACTGGTCATTTAACAAGAGAAAAAAACAACTAAAGGATAGGGATAGGTAACCTTTGGATCATGTGCTATTCACGTTGGAGTGGGTGTGGGTATTTGGAAAACCCTGGGGGATTAGGTGGAGCCATAGGAAAAACCTGCCTCAAACCACTTTAAGATGAAACTACATGACTGAGTACACTAGTGCCTTCTCATTTTATATCTAGGCACTTATTTGTTTCTTAAATGGCTTAACATTTCTGCAGTTATGATTTGTGCAGAGCATCAGAATTATTATTTTTTCCTCATAGCATAGAGGTTATTTCTTTTTGTCACACATCAAACATTTGATGCTGCAGCCTCGAGATGGTAAGCAGAAAGCTGGCTCAGAAGCTTCAGTTCAAGAACTTGCATCACGTGCTGCTTCACTGTATATGTCCAGCACAGTGAAAAGTGTTAAGACACCAAAGACAGCTTATGACTTTGAGGTTTCTTGGAGAGCTCTTTCTGATGACACTGCCCAGCAAATACAGCTATTAAAGGTTCATTTCCATCCTTTTTCGTTTTTGCACCTCTCCTGGTTTAATCGTGATGTGCAGTTTCATGCCTTCTTGTTTGATTGGCAGTCAATTCCACCAGCAAGCCTACCAGAGATCTTTAAGAACTCACTTTCTGCAGCCTTTCTTATTGACATCGTGAAGTGTTCAGCATCAATTTTCAGGTATGCTAACGTGTTATATGTCCTGCAATATTCTGATCTGGAACCATGGTTGATATAATTTGTACCTGTCACATAATCAGGGATGATGCAACGTTAGCTGTTAGCATTTTGGTGAATCTGACCAAAGTTCCACGCTTCGACCTGATAATCATGTGCCTTTCATCCATGCACAAATCTGGTAAGTTCCAATATGTGCCCTGCTCTATTTCCTCCCCACCTGCCCGGCTATCTTTAGTACTATTTGGTAAGCTATAAAATAAAAGGAATTGATAAATAAGTTATATGGGAGATGAGAAAAAATAATTTAATACGATGCATGCGTTCATGTACGATGTTGAATTTGAACATAGATATATTTTTTAGTTTATTTAGGGGAAGATATATTTTGTAGTTGTGTTCATTAGTTGCAACATTGGCTGTACTCTACTAATTGATAATTTCCCTCTCTTTTTTTTTCATTAGAACTGAGGAAGATATGGGATCAAGTATTCCCTGAAAATGCATCGGCTGATCAGATACAAATTCTCAGGCAGCTGCGGGGTAAATATGTTCATGGAGGATGGCAGGATAACATGTTAACTTAAGAGTTGTTGATGTAAATGTGGGTCATTCGAAACCTTTTGTGGGCCGCCAAAGATACATTCATCTCTTTCTTCTGGAGTGCCCGTCAAATGCCAAGCCCCCGCCTTATGCCATTATGAATGTCAATGGATTATGCAGTTTAGGAGCCTTTATGTAAAGAGAATTCTGGTGCCCAGCTGGGATTAAAAAAAAGGTTGCTGAGCCTGCTATATTCTTGCCATGTATTTCCTGGAAAGTCGTTAAAAAATGGCGAGGCGGCTGTGTTTTGTCTGATTAATAGAAAGATTAATTGGCAGAAATGAAAAGAAGAAATAAGATGGCAGCCCAGCCCGCAACAAAACTGAAACAAGAGGTCCTCACCACATACACCTAGCCCTGGTAACGATCCACGTTTCAGGATCTTTTTCGACCCTTTTCTAATTTAAGTTAAAAATCAGATCAAATTTGATACGGTCCTATCTTTTTAACTTTGCCACTATTTACACCTCTTATAGATTGTGGCATACCACCAGTAAAGAGTGCCTTAGTCCACGCTCGAAACATATGACAAGGTGGTTCAAGACTCAAAAGAGAATGATATGATTACTGTTAAAAGAAAGAAAAAACGAGCCGTACAATTCAATTCAATTGTGGACCATGAGGTCGCATTCCTTAGTCCCAGCCCAACAATCTCGTCCATCCCATCCCACCTCAAGGCTTCCAAGGCAGGGAGGGGTACCCGCGTTCATACCTCACCCCCGACTAGCGTCCCTAAGGCTGCCTCCAAGTAATTCAAACCCGTAACACAATGCGTAGCGTATCAAAGTTGTCGATTCCAACCGGCGTAACCGAGCGGACCGGCGGTGTTCTGTTTCTTGCGTGATTGCTAATGCCGGGTTGGTGTCTGCGGCTGCAGGCTCGTCGGCGGCAAGCCGGACGTGGGTGTGACGTTGGACCTAGCGGTGTTCCTCCGCGCGCAGCACATCACCCGCGTGCAGCTCTACGACGTGGACCCGCGCTTGCTCTCGACACTAGCCTTGTCCGGCACGTGCACCAACATGGGGTCCCCAACAACTAGCTCCTCGCGCTGGGCTCCTCCCCGGCGACGGCAGCCGCGTGCTCCCTTTCGTGGGAGCGAACTCCAGCACCCCGGATCTCATCTCCGCTATCGTCGTGAGCGACAAGGTCCCGACCGTGTTGCCCTCCGCGCTCCTGGTGCTCCTCCCGATGATCCAGTCACGCCCGCCTCTTTCAGACCCGCCACCGCTCCTAGCGCTTCCTCCTCCCCTCCCGCCGTCGCTGCCGCGATAGCAGGTGTCGTCGAGATGCACGGCCACGCAGAGCACCACCAGCGTCAGTCGCCACTGATCTGGGTGCTGCTCCACCTCGCGCCCGTGTTCCACGTCGGCGACAGGAGGTTGTTCCACTTCCTGAGCAGGTGCCGAGGGGCGGCAGCGCAGGGGGCCAAGGCGGGGGTGCAGGTGCCTGCTGAGCTGTCTATCGCTGCACCGCTTTGAGTGGATGGGTCGATGAGAGAGAAAACCTAATTTGGGTTATCGGTTGAGCTCATTTTCTGGATGAACAGTACCCGCCGCAGCCTTTTTCGAGTATTGGTTGGGTATCGGTCGTGGGTTGGAGCCAGTCTAACGCCGCACCCCCGTCTTCTCCAAGAATGGAGAACCGTGGTACCATTCATGGTTACTGTCCCTTCGTTTTTGTCACTTATCGCCGCGTTTGTACTGCCCAATATCGTTTAGGCTCCGACCCCCGTGACACACCGGAGTTGTTCGACCTATTTCCTCACTGGGATGACGCTCCCTGCCCGCGAGGCGATTAGCATGAAGGGAAGCTCCTGGCCGAGAGACAAAGGCAGGGCTTAACTCTTGGTTGCTTGATTAATTGATCCACCGGCATTATATGGCCGGGCCTAAACAACCTCCTAACGGACAATTAGGAATTCTCAAAGATCCCGCTAACAAACTAACAATCCAGCTCTATCTCTTATGCCATCTTAACTGAACTAACTGAGTTGCGCAGGCAAGATAACTTATCTACTCAGATTGGTCCTAGCCACTTTTAGGCCCAACTACTGACGCTTCCCTCTTCTTTCTCCTGCTGTATGTTTTCCCAAAGAACGCTGGGGCTCATTGAGTGCTGGCTTGCTGCAGATGCATCACTGCAGGGAGCATAGACAATTCAAGGGCGTTTTGTGATTTGAATGACAAGGGTGAGAGCACCACTGTGGTAGCAGAGCAGCAAACCACTGTCCAGGTCTGTTCTTACACATTTGTTGGGGTCATTGGCAAATGATTCATTGTTTGTTCTTTTTTTTCCTGCCAAAAAAAAAGAAAACCTGTCGACTAAAAAGAGAACCCTTAAGAAATTTGGTTGTTGTATTGGTATGGTATCAAAGCTGGCACCTTTCTTTCATCGAAGCTACCGAATATCTGACGTGAAGAGTACTATTGCCTTCTATTGATAGGTTCAGGTTAAATGAGATAGAAAATGTGGTTTATACTTTATAATGATAGGCTGGTAAGGTGTGAACCAAAAGAAAAGGGTGACCTGATAAGTTGCTTAATGATGTAGCGTACCTTATTGAACAAGTGTGGCCAAGCTTGTTGAGGCCCAACACATTTTTAAACAATGTTGTCATTCCTTATCCACTGAAAAATTGAAGGGAAACATTATTAAAGATAAGGCTTTATCATAGTTTAATACTGCAAATGCTACCTGCTGCATGAGAACCAATCCATAAAATTGGGGTGGCCCAAATCTGTCCACCTACATTGGGGAATCTAATCTTACAATCCTACACGGTTATAAACAAATAGTTGTATAGAGGACAAAAAGCCTATTATATGTCGACAATGTTTGTGCCCGGCATTCTTTTAGTTTCCACTTGTTGATTTATCTATTCCACCGAGTAGATTCTTGCTCTTTCTATCTGTTGCAATGCCCTCTCTTTCCTGAATCCAAGTGTTTATCCCCTTGCTACTTTTGGCAAAAATGCTTGTTTCTAATGCTTAGACTAATGGAGGCGGATAAAATAAATACTTAAGGCTAATGATTGAATCATTTGTTGGGCACAATTAGGACCTCTTCAAGACAGCATAAGGGCAGCCGGGTGCACGTAGCTCACGCTTTTATAGGATCTGGGTAAGGGTTCGACCACTTTGAATCTTATGTGCGTAACATTCACTTGCATTTCTGTAAGAGGCTATTTTCAAGACTTGAACCCATGGCCTCATGGTCACAAGGCTCTCTTTAAAAACTATAAACAAACCCTACCTTAGACAATGAGCCCCATAAAACTGAGGTCAAATATAAAACCATCCATCTATTTGTTCCACTTCCACTACTATGCTCCCTTCTCTCCATATTTTTTTTCATTTCTCCTATTCTAATGTTCAGTGTACTTGCAGCTGTTATCCACTAAATATGCATCTACCAATCAGGCTCAAAATGTGTTTCACAAAAGCTTTTTGGAACAAGAAAACATGCTACAACCATGTTTTTTTCTTAACCTTGAGTCTGAGAGCTCTCTTGATCGTGTGATATGACATGTATACATCAATTAGTTGACCAAAACCGAAGGCAGCATGAGGTTATGCCTATGCCAGATGCAGTCATCAACCTCTTTTGGACTACTACTACAGTAATCTTACTATAAACAAGAGTTCTGATCTCGTTGCACTCTGACATCATGGTTAATTAATAGTACTCCACTTATCAGTAGTTTAGGTCATGTACACATCTCTAGGCTTTCTTGTAACTTTAAGCCGGGCATTATAAAACTACCCCTATCAAAGGCCTGCATGATGGAGCTTTGAAAGTGAAAGGTATGTGCTCCTGATCCTGGCTTTTCACAATCTTAAGGAGTAGGCTGGTTTCAATTTTCAGGTTACAAGTTCCATCCATCAAAAGAGGGAATCTTCCAAAGTCCCAAAAAGGTATGGGGTTTTGCCAAAACACAGAACTCGTCCAAAACATTTATAGTTTTGCAGGATCTCCACTGCAATTTAGAAAGAAATAGTCTAAGTTATCCAAAGAATCAGAAACCCCTTGTTCCAAACACATGACCACAACACAGTTATTACTACTTACCATGTGTCAGGTGCCTTACACGGTTAGTTACAACAATCAGAGGAGACATGAGTTAAACCAAAGAAAGAGATGGATATCTCACTTCAGTCACTTGCATCAATTAGAAGACAGGAAAGGTGAGGCTGGCTGGAGACGATGATGTTGAATGACATGGTTGATTGGTTGCTCAGCAAATTGCATTTCGGCACGTTGGCTTCAAGATTTTTTAATCCATCAGTTTTGTGGATGGGGATTGGGTACTCATCAGGTGTGTGAAGCTGGGAGCAGAGTCGTTCAGCAGTTTGAATTCCATTTTCCACCGCCATGGACGGTGGAATAGCTTCAGATAAGTTCCGGTTCACTCATGCAGATGTTCATTCGGTGCACGGCTTTTGTTCAGTCATGATCTGGTCGACGCTGTCTATTTGCTAAACAGCATCATGAAAGGGAGTTGATAGATAAATTAATTACTGAGTTGCGAATGCTCGTTGTGATTTGACCTCTTGAGAGGAATGTGAGCACGTACTGATGTGTGTTTTTGTTGATAAAAATCTGGCAACAACAAGAAGCTTCGTATCAATTCAACTGTCACTGAAGTTCAGGTCAGCACTGAGGAACTATATTTTGGCTACTCACTGGAACCCAGTAGCTAACTAATAATACAGGTCGTCGTAAATTCTCGTCACTCAGTTCTTGTGGAGCTGTTCAGGCAATCAAAGTTATTTACGTCATGTAGTATATAATGTGTGGGCTAAAAAAGTGCAAAAGAAAAAGGTAAACACAGCTTGTCTACCAGAGGCGACGTCTATGATTAAGATGACCGAAACAGAGATATTGCGTGGGTTAGACTCATCTTATGCACTTTACAGTGGATGCGGAGATTTGTCACAAAAAGAGTAGGTCCTATGACTGATCAATAATGCATTGTTGACTTGTCTTTCCTTGCCTTCTCCGGAGCAGGAAATTATATAGGGTTGTAAACCTACAGTACAGACATGCATCTTGGTTTTGCCTCCTGTTACTATATCTAGTCACAACATCCATTTGATTTTTACCATCTTATAAACAGTGTAGTATTGATAAATATGTATCATATTATTTTAACAATAACATTAAATACATATTTTATTTTGATGACCACACGTGGGTACAAATATAGTATTGTGACTACTTACTATCAGGTAGAATAACAGCTTGAATCAAATAAAAATCAATAAGCCGCTATCAATCAAGGATAAAGAAAACAGTTCCATTGATACACAAGTCAATTTGATCTGTCGAAGTCAGGTGTTTCCAAGGAGGTAGTTTGTGGTCCTGAGCGAGAAACCGTTTGTGGTCCTGGGCAAAAAAACCGTTTCACCAACAGTCGAATACTCTATTTCAGCACAGACGATCCCCAGGACGACGATCTTTTTATCTCAACACCTGGATGCTTTTAACACAGCCAACCACAAGTCCCCAAGAATGTTGAGCCCTCCTTGGCTTCAGGACTGCACATCTTTGCATGCATGATGACATTTGGAACTTGCAAGGGGGAAAAGCTTGCTTAGCACTCCATGGGGACACAGTTCCTCAAGTACTATTCGCTCGGCCATTTCTTGGTGCTAGGGATTTTAATATTGGGAGTGCCTTGTTTTATACTCCTAAATGAATTGCTCTTATTCATAGTTTTGTTGCCTTGCTGGTTTTTCTCTTAAATATGCAAGAGATTTTGAAAAAAATATATTCATGGTCCAGAAACCATGGCTGGAAGATTCATCGATTCATTAAGAAAGATGAGAGGTGCGGACCCAATAGACGTCCTTACCAACCGGGCTAGGCACCGGTTCTCAATATGCAGAGAATTTGACGTTCAGTAAGAAGGAATATGCTGCACTCTGCATCAAATGCTCTAACTATGTATGTATTTATGACTACTACTACTTTTAACAATATTTTTGTTATTTTTTTATAAATAATAGACACCATATAACTTGTACCCTGTTTAGACTAGAATATATGACGTTAACATATCTTCATCAGTTCAAATAAAGCAGGGTAATCTTCCAGAGTAAGCTGAAGTGTGTTCCAAGAGCGATCCAGCTTCAGCAGGTCAGCAACACTGTTCGAGCACCAACTCACATGCGTCCCTCTTCGTTCTGTCCCTCGCTGGCCAAGAATCACCCGTACAATTGTACACGGGCCCAAAAAGCGCACTCTAGCATTTTTTTGTGGCGTTTTTTTATGATACTACTGTAATGGTACCTTACTTTCGAACAATGTTATTTTTTTTCTCCTTCATATATAGTTTTGTTGAAACTACCATACATCAATATATGCCATACCAAAGTTCCTAGATGATAAAGTCTATTTCCAAACCTATTTATTATTTAGGAAACATGATACTACTAGGGCTCATTTCGATTTGGCAGAACATTTTTAAGTCTAGCCATTTTCGGTTGAACCATATATGCCATGAGAAATGTTGGGCAGCGCTTACTTTTTTCGTAGATGGATAAAAAGACTGTATATCTTTAAAATTTAAAAGCAATGAGGTATAAACTGCTTCCTCTACTAAAATGCTTTTCCTCCGGGGGGCTGTCCCCGTGAAATATGTGGCCCTGTGCAAAATTCTCACAATTGCCTCATGCGTCCATGGAAACTGAAACAGTGTAGCAGCGAGGCAACTGAACCACAATCCTCTCTGGTCTCTCACCCGATGGGCTCGCCATGCCATAGCACATCAACTAACACCAGTCACAACACACAACGGATTACAACGACAGTTCTTCCGTTGATTCAGACTATAGTCTTTAGACTTAGTCAGGTATGCTCATGTGAGACCCCTGAAATTTGAGGGCCCTGTGCGAGCGCACACAGCTCACACGTGCCCTGGGACGGCCTTGTAATTCCTCTCGCATGCTTTCTCGACAAGAAAACAAAGATATTCATTTGCGATGGTTACTTGAAATGGTAATTGTGATACAATCTAGGACACATGCTTTTCTTAAAGAATGATTAATGAGAAAAATATCTAAACTTGGAAAAAGGGATGATTACACTTTTTTGCACAAAAACTACAAATGTGGCAGGTTTGTTGTAAACTTGACTCATCTTCCAGCCATTGGCTGGGAGACATCTCAGTCTACAGTCTGCTAGCTGGGAGTGTACCAACTGTTGATTTGGAGTAGGCAACTGTTGGGCAACATTAAATGGTTGAAGCCCAATTATTTCGCATTGATATTAGTACTAGTAAAGATGCACAGGCTCGTGCTTTGTTTGACGTTTTGTCCGGAGAAGATCGTCTGGAGCGGGGGCAAGATCTCCTGAGACGAAAGGCTTGGGACCCACATGCATGTGCAACTTAACACCGATGTTAAGCTGGAAGCAAGAGTGACATTGACACGTACTACAGTACAGTATTATTTATGTTTAAGGTGTTTCTATTAGTACTCCAACAATATACACAGTGTGATACAGAGTTCCAATATTTTACAATTTGTGTAAATGTACTATAGATTAACTGACTTGTCTGTTTATATCGTCCAGACTGACAAACTTATGGCCGTTCATTTTGTTCGTTGAACTTTGGGCGCGGATACACTTACCGCGTGCCGTGTGTGTGTGGCAGAAGAGAAGGAAACCAGCAAAACCGACGTTGGCATGGCAACGGGTGATGTGATGACACGTGGCGGTATGTCACGTCGACGCTAGCAGGGCCTGCGATTGAACGGCGGGAAAAGCGGGCGGCTGCCTGCCTGCTCTCTCCTCTCCTCACCGACACAAGGGCCCCACCGTACTCACGCCACGTACACGTTTCAACAGGCCGGGCCCCTGCGCACCCTCCCACGTGCGAGCCCCGGGCCCCGCCGCCGTGGGCGTGTGGGTTTCGCGTGGGTCCCACCAGCTGAATTGATGGCCGAGAAGTGTGGTGTCCTGTGGAGAGAGGAGGGGGGAAGAGAGAACCACAGTGGCCTCTGTTTGCACACCGTGCATGTGTCTGCCCTCTCTCCAGTTCCCCTTCCCCACACTGGCCAAGGGAACCGGATCCGCTGATCCAAGGTTGTTACAGCACCAGATCCACAGTACAGGTGCTGTAATAATTTATTAGTACTGTGGCCACAGTAACAGTCAGAAACAGTGCTGACAATATTTTTACTAACGTAAAAAAAAACTGCTCACCAGTGCTGTACCACCGCTTCAATAAATCCTCTGCCAAGACTAGCTCGGTTTTCCTCTCACACGCTTTGCATACAGCACATTGGAATTTAACGTGGTGATTGAAGCCAAATTTCTGCTACCTCATCCCCAAAAACATAGTTATTTTAGGACTTGGGTGTTCAAATTCCTAGCATCTTCAATAGATTTGGCCACATAACTGTCCAGATACACTCAAGATGATATGAATTTGGACCTATGCTAGAAATCCTTATATTTTGGAACGGATGGAGTGTTATGAAGTAATTTTCACATTTCAAAGAAGATCTAAGCATATGAAATGGATTTGGTACCAGCAGTTTAAAATAGACATGATTAATATCACAACGTGTTGTGATATTAAAATGGATTTTTAAGATGTAGTCCTTAATTTCATTCTAAAGGGCATTAAAAGGAAGACCATGCAACGTGTCAAACTGCGCGTGCCAAGCAAAAGGGATCACCCCTCAAAATCCTAGGCCAAGAAGGGCACTCGTGCAAAACAGCAAATGGCCCAAACCTCCTTCTCACCCGTCACAGTTCACACGCAGTAGTGCAGTACACAATATCACCTCCCAATCTGCCAATAAAAAAAAGTAGAGAATCCTACCAGCGTGCCAACAGTCTCAAACAAATGATTCAGGGCACATTTTCTCTCCCTCGCAGAAAAACACCTAAACTTCACCCTTCCGTGTTGTTCCTTTCCCTTTTCCCAATCTTCCTCCCTTTCCTTCTCCTCTGGCACGGCAGTGCTCCATCTTCCCTATCCCGCTGCTGCTGCGCAGATCACGCCCAGCTCCCGCTCCTGCAGCTCCTGCACCAACAGCAGAGGCTGCAGTGCAAACGGCTGCTGATCTATCTGCTCCTTCCTTTTCATCATCTTCCTCTTGGAGCTTCCCGGCCGGCCATATCCACACATGCCCCAGGAACCCAACCAATAAAGAAAGAGAGCTGCTACCCGAGTCTGTCTTCTTCTGCCGCTGCTAATATTATTATCAGTAGCCAGCCCTCCCTCTATTATATGCTTGTTTGCACAGATGCATATGTAGATAGGGAGATACTCATAGATTACAGCAGAGGCAGGTTGTTTTGCTTGGCTGCTGGGAAGCCGTGTTCCAGAGCCAAGGAGAAGTGATTTGGACGAGGCGCAGCGGTGGTGGATATGGAGGATCTGTACAGCATCCACCCGGGGATCTCCCGCGCCGGGGCCGCGGCCAGCGAGGCGTCGTCCGGGGTCGCGGGTGGAGGCGGTTCGCCACCACCGCAAGCGCCGCCGCCTCCCCCTTCGCCGGCGGATCTGACGGAGCTGGTGAAGGCGCAGATCGCCGGGCACCCGCGCTACCCCACGCTCCTCTCCGCCTACATCGAGTGCCGCAAGGTCCGCCTCTCGACTCCAATCATATTCTTCATGCAGCAGCTCGCTAGCCAAGAATTGCGGAAAGATTGCGTCTTTGACGCGTGTTCGTCGTTGTTCTTGTTGGCAGGTGGGCGCGCCGCCGGAGGTTGCCTCGCTGCTCGAGGAGATCGGCCGGGAGAGGTGCGTCGCCTCCGCCGCCGCCGGGGAGGTCGGCCTCGACCCCGAGCTCGACGAGTTCATGGTACGCGCCGGGGAGCACGCCTACTGCCTCACTCGGTCCAATTCTTGCCTTCGCTCTTGTGCGTTGTTATTACATGTGATGTGACACGGACGCGATGTTGCCGACGGTGTGTGCAGGACGCGTACTGCCGGGTGCTGGAACGGTACAAGGAGGAGGTGTCGCGGCCGCTCCACGAGGCGGCGTCCTTCCTCAGCAGCGTCCGGTCGCAGCTCAGCGCCCTCTGCGGCTCCGCCGCCGCCTCTCTCTCCGGTAACTCATGTCCACTCATCACATGCTCCACCGTCGCCTCCTCCGCGGCCATTGCCGTCGTCTCGCGCACATGCATCTGAGCAGTGCAGTGCACTATTGCTCTTTTGTGTGCAGTGGGGGAAACAGAGCGCCCGTGTGTGCGTGTGCGAATATAGCTACCAGCCTTGATGAATGCGTTTGTGATCGTGTGTGCGTGTTCTTGAGAAGTCAAATCGTGTCCATGCAAGTGGGGTGCAGGCCTGTCAGTGGCCGGGGTCCGATGAGTAAAGCGTTGAGCTCTTCGCGTAGGGTTTTTGTCCAAGGTTCCTGTGCAGCCTCTCTCGTAGCTTTGCTCTCTCTGTCCTCTTCTTCTTTCTCTATAGATGAGAGAGAGAGAGAGAGCATGGAGATTAGTAGCTGCTACTTGTAGACTTTGTAGGCTCTGGGGACTGGTGGAACTTGTGCGGCTGCTGCTGATGGGGAGTGACACTGCTTGGATGATGGCTTTGGAAAAAGAGAATCTCGCTCTTGCATGTAGGTTACTAGTAGTAGAGCCCAATGGTCAAAAATTTCTTGTGGGCTGCAGCTCAAGATTTTGCTGTGGATTCTTGCTTAACTTTCTTGAAAAAGTAAATGATTTTCTATTTTTTTATCTCTTGCTGGATTTGGATGTGCTAAGTGGTGATAAAGGACAATGAGACCACTTTGTATGAATTCATTTCCTTGTGTATTTTATTTTATAGTACTAATAATGATGGTTCTTTTGGTCACTTACTCCCTCCGATCTCTCTTTTTTTTTTGTCAGCATGAAACATGATCATAGTAATGACCATAGTAAGAGCATCTCTAAGAGAGTCCCATAAACTTCCACTAAATCAAATTAATGGGGTTTAATTAGTTCAAAAAATCATCACCAGCCCCTCTAAGCAACTCCCACGAATTTATTTCCTCCTGTCCCTAAATTCACCTCCACCTCATTTGTAGGTAGGCACGGAGAAGTTTGATGTCCCTCAATCCTACACTTTCTAATAGAACAAACAATATTGTGGACTCAAAAGCTGACGTGGCCCAATTAAAACTGTTTTTAGATATACTTTTAGGAGGTTTGTTGGAGGAGAGGAAAATTGACCTCATTATTTTTCGGGCTGTCCCCCAAAAGAGGTTTTTGGGGGCTATTTCCCGGGGAGCTCTTGCTCTAACCACCTGTTTTACCCACTATGGTATACTTTTTTTCTTAATAACTAATTAATATGAAATGATGCTGGACTCATCGTAACTTCAATTGCATGCTAAAACTACTAAGACTGTTCGCAGCCTAATATTGCTAATTACATATTACTGAAAAATATTGATGTGATAAACAGAAACATGTTGAGTGTGACCTATGTCTCATAACATTGATTACCAATGCCATTCTCCTTAACACTCATTAGCTTTTGGGTAAATATGATCGCTAATTACCATTGCCATTCTCCTTAACACGGATTAGTGTATTTGACATGTTTACCCAAAAGCTAAAAGATTGCTTGTGTCTAAGATTTATTGCATTTTGGGTATATTTAATTATGTGGGTTGAAGCATTTTTGTAAATATTGAAACCTTTTTGCTAAAGTATGCAAAATTAAGCCTGTTTGAAAGCTTACATGCACTTAAAAAGTGCAGCCTGGTGTTGAAACCTTTTTGCTAAAGTATGCAAAATTAAGCTTGTTTGAAAGCTTACATGCACTTAAAAAGTGCAGCCTGGTGCACGTAGCTCCCGCTTGCGCAGTGTCCGGGGAAGAGTCCGACCACTTTGGGTTTTATGTACGTAGTATTTCCATGTATTTGTACAAGAGACTGTTTATAGCACTTGAACCCATGACATCATGCTCACAAGGCAACAAATTTACTGCTGCGCCAGGGCTCACAACATGGTATGATTAAGTGGCTTCTTCTCAAAGATGCAATGAATTTTCTGGAAAAATTCAATCCGAAGTTGTAGCACACCTAACTAAGGCTCATTTTGATTTTCAATTTGCACAAGGACTTTTATTTCTTACTGTGATTTATTAAACCCGCGTACACTTTCCTTTTTCCTATTTTAATCAAAATATACATCTCTTCATTTTTAGTTAATCAATACATGCTTCTGAAAAAATGATATCTTGTTCAATTTTTAGTTGATGTCTAATTCCTATGGACTACTCTCTCTTTGTTGTCGTTATGACTAATAATTCATTCAAAAATGAACTATATATGTTGCCCTAAGTCCTAACGACAACAACTCCATAATCATTGAAAACAAACATTTTGGATTAGGTTATTGTGTCTTTTCTTCATATACTATGTTGTCAACTGATAACCTCTTTATAAATGCTGATTTGGCTATGTAGCTAGAGAATGCTGATACAAACATCTAGTTCTGACATCATAATTCAACTTGTCACCTGATCCGTGATTTTAAGTGAAACTGTTAGGATCCTGACAGAAATTTTCCTTTAAATTTGGAACATGCGGGGCTGTATTTTTTATTAAAATATTTATGGCCTTCAAGTCATTATATGCTACTAAATTTCAAGAGTTGATAATCCATAACTTATTTTGAGCCTCATACATGCCATGGACCTTGAGAGTTACATCATAATTAAGATGTGACGTTTCACATTAAATGGAAAACAAAGTTAGGTCACAGCCTTCAATTGTCTTCAGTCACTGAATATAAATTGGATTAGAAACATGTATGCGGCTTGTAGATCTCAAGTGATAATTCATAGGTCTACATGTCTGTTTGGTTCACTGCCTAACTTGCCACAACTTGCCTAACTTTTTCTGCCTAAGGTGAGCCGACCAAATCGCTTAGCCAAGTTGTGGCAAAGTTAGCCATGAACCAAAAGTTCAGTCTATAAACAGTAGTAAAATAAAACAGCGGAGAGAGAGCAAAAGGAGCCATTTTGCTAATACAGATGTACTAATTGGAAGCCCATTATATAAACATATTGATAGAGAAAACAATCCAAACATAACGATGTAGAATACAATTTACAAAATTTTCTGTTTGGTTGTAGAAAAGGAAAATTATGACAGGCCGGGTTGGTTGGAAATATGCATTACAATTGAAGGAGTTGTGGCCCTGTTAGACTGGCTAAATACTCCGCTGCAGGTCAACTGGCTTACTGCTCGGTTGTACTCTTTTGACCTTGATTTCATGACAGTGCTTAGGTCGCAACAATTTAAATTTTCATAAGGCTTCCTTGTTTGGAAGGGAGGTTGTTAAGAGTGGTGCAAAGTACTGAGAGGTATATGGTAAATTATATTGTGTACTTGTAGCATCTTAAACCAGTTTATGATGTTTATTGGCTAGAATGTAGAAACTTCACAAGACATAGCATTGTATTGTAAGCTTTAATAAGCCGGTGCACAACAAAGTTGTCCTCAGCTCATACTAAAACAGGTTCAAGGCCAACATGACATTGCACACCCTTCAAAGCTTCAGCAGCTGAAGTTACAGGTGACTCTGGGAACCTCCACAGGAAAAGTCAGCTATGATGATTCCTTTGTTCTTACAGGGTTTTAAAGATCCATTGACGTGCTTTCTTGGCTCTTGATCGTGTTTTACTCAAAACATTTTTAAAGAGCATTTTCACAATGAATGCAGAGTATTTTCCAGTGCTGAAATCCTTTGGTTTTCTGTTCTGAATACACTTTTGGAGTAAAGGCAGTCAGTAGCCGCCAAAATTGTTCAGCGTTGGATGCTTTGTTCGTGGATGTCTCGCTTTTGTCACCTGCATCGGGTGGATGGATACTCTTGTCCTGCTACTGCGGTGTTTTAATTCATACTGTATACTCGTACCCTTTTTCTTTCAAATACGCTGATAACTGAAATCTGATTTGGATTTTGTGCCTGCAAGATGAAATGGCAGGGTCCTCAGAGGATGAACCATGCTCAGGAGACACGGATCTGGGGCAGGAGCACAGCTCAAGGTTGTCTGACCGTGAGCTGAAGGAGATGCTGCTCAAGAAGTACAGTGGCTGCCTGAGCCGTCTACGGTCTGAATTCTTGAAGAAAAGGAAGAAGGGGAAGCTACCGAAAGACGCCCGGTGCGCTCTGATGGACTGGTGGAACACACACTACCGCTGGCCATATCCTACGGTAACATCCTCTGAACTTTCCGTGCTCAGAACTGTAACCAGAGTTGACCTGGCCATGGTGGCGACAGGAAGAGGATAAGGTGAGGCTCGCAGCGATGACGGGCCTCGATCCAAAGCAGATCAACAACTGGTTCATCAACCAGCGGAAGCGGCACTGGAAGCCTTCCGAGGACATGCGGTTCCTGCTCATGGAGGGCGTCACCGGCGGTGGATCATCCTCTGGGACGACGCTCTACTTCGACACCGGCACCATCGGGCCATGAGACACGCACATAACCATTTGGGGGTTTGTCATGGGTAATGGTTGATATGAAAAGTAAACCACATGGACCAATAACTACATCATTTTGTCAGATTATTGTGTATATATATGGGCAGTTTCTCAGGACAGGTGACATGTAAAGACTTGTCTCAAGCTACTATAACATCGCTTAGTTGTTTGTATGGCCTATTGATTACCCAGTCAAGACTGAAGGGCTGGGAGATTACAAGTGATACATGTAGCTATAGCTCTGTTATTTCTGTGTACATTTTCCGTTTCCTGTGTGCTCTGTGATGTCGCTGTTACGAAGTGGTTCTGGCCATCTGACACCGAAAACTACTTCCCACTGATTTTATTAAAAATTGTGAAAACTGAAAAAATCGGTTGGTTTTTAGTATAAAATTAAAAATTTAAAATTTAGGAAAAGAAAACTGAGTGGTTTTTTTCTGGTTTATCGATCTGTTTTTATTCAAAATTTGAATAAAAACAGTAAACCTTTATCACTCATTTTTAGTTTTTTTTTATTTCTTAAAATTTGATTTTTTGAATTATAGCCAACTGAACTGAAAAACTCAGACTTATCAGCTTTCACGATAACCGAGTAATTTTCATCAATATTTAAATCCATGGTTCTTGCCCAGTGGCTTAGATTTTGGATATGCTCCAGAAGATGCGACGACCGGAGCTGCCGTTTGTTACACATTACGACATCATCTTAACATAATTTTTTTGGCCGGACAAATGAAGAAGATAGGGATAAGAAATTGCGTGTTTGACGAAGCATAAGAGGAGGATAACCGTGAAATGGCAGCTAGGCCCAAATAGAGGCGAGGCCTGAAACTGTCACAGCAGAAAAAAAATGTCTGATGAGCCCAGCAAGCTGGAAATTCCTGTCTCCAGGTCCATCCATATCGAATCATTCACAATAAACAAATCTCAGATTTTTTTATTCAGGCAGAAATTTTGCCTGACGGAGGGTGACTGGATTTACAGTTCCCGTGATCCAATCCTTGACCTGACAGAGGTTTACTGCATTCAGAGATCCTGTGATCTTTTTCCTGACAAAAAAAAATCAGGGTTCAGAGACAGTTGTGTATTTTGCTCTCGAGGGTCGTCAGTCATCTTCCTGGAACACGTTATGAAGATTGGAATGGGATCTCTTCTGTAGCTACATTACCGTGAATTACTTGCTACATGCCCTCTCTTACCCCCGCAACTGCACTGCAGAGACATGGAACACGTTATGAAGATGCGACAATCTGTATAATCTCTCCCCTCATGTTACCACCTGTAGCCTAACATAAATAATTCATGGGAACAACCAAAGAAAAATATGGTGCCAGCTTCAGCATACCATCAACAATAACAATTCGTCTTTGGATACAATCAGCCCAGAATAACACAATTCAGTTCAATCACAAATAGAAACCAAAACAGAAGCATACATAGGTTTGAAATGTCAAGATATTACAATCACACCCCATTTGATACAGATTCACACAATCTTGCTCAAGGGAAACAAATGACCCAATACATAATGATAAGATTACAACCACACATAAATTATTCTGAGAAATTTAATGAACAGAACGTGACTAAAACACCATGAGAGGACAACCACACAATCTTAGTAGTAGTAGTAGTAAGCTAGTAGATGCGCATGGGCATGTCTTGCTTGAGTCACGTAGCAATCCCGGCGGTTGAGTTCAGTACTGGAAGGCGTCGGCAGCGACGGGCTGCAGCGGGAACGGCGGCTGCCACGGGCGGAGCAGCGGGTCGGGGATCTCCGGGATGTCGACGGGCGCGCCGGCCAACTGGAAGACCTCGAGCACGCCGGTGAGCGCCTCCAGCCTGTCGGCCAGCTCGGCGTGGCGCGCGCGCAGCACGGCGTTGTCGGCGTCCACCGTGGCCAGCTGGGCGTCGACGGTGGCGATGCGCGCCTGCGCCTGCGCGTTCTGGGCCTGGAGGCGGGCCATCTCGGCGACCAGCTCCTCCACGCGCTGCTGCTTGCGCGCGCGGGACCGGCGCGCCGACTCCCTGTTCGAGAGCATCCTCTTGCGCTTGCGCTCGTCGGCGGCGCCGTTGCTGCCGTCGGTGAGGCTGTCGGGGCTGGAGCTCCGGCGCGACGACGACATGGTCCGGATCGGTTTCCTTCTCCTCCTCCTCGAACAGAATCGGTTCAAGAAACGGACGGAAGAGAAAAATTCACGGACGAAGAGAATCTAAGAGAGATCTAATCAACTAGAGGCTGGTGTTCTTGTGAGAGGAGGGAGAGGGGGGGGGGCGATGCGTTCACGAGAAGACGTAGAACCAGTAGAGGAAAGCAACGGAGAAGGAGTGGGAGCGGCGGCGGCGGAGCACGCGGAGCTTCATCGGACGACGGCGCTCGTCAGAGGAACGGGTAGGTAAACATCGGGGCGGCGGCGGATTGGATCTACAACACAAGCTGGACCGGCAGACTAGAATTCGAGCAACCTGAGGGGGGCTAGGCGCAAGAGTTGGTTCCTTCAGCGAACGGGGAGACGACCCGGAACGAAATGAAACTGCGAGGACTGGAATGTAAGAAGATGGGAATAGGAGGACTTAGCTGAAAAAAGGGAGGCGCACCGGCAGACCGGGGGGCTCAAATGCTTAATGGGTAGTACTAGGAAGCTTGCGGAAACGGGGAAGGTTTAAGCCGGCTCTCAAGGGGCGTATTTATAGCAGAAGAGAAGGGTAGTTTGGGGACTCTGGGGACGGGGGAAGGTGCAAGGCATATTCCGGATGCCAGCCTGTCACGCCCTCGCGGGCCCCACCGCCAACATTATCCTCGCAGTTTGGTACCATCTGATGTCCAATTTACATCAGTGTCCCGGGAGAGCGTTTGAGAATGGTTTCCTTACTCGTTAAGATTTGCCTCCTTGCTTTTGTTGTTGTGCTGTCAAGATACTTACTCACTCCATACCATTATATATAGTAAAGTGAAGAGTGCGTCAAGATGTGCGCCTACGACAGTACGGTCTCATCCCTTCGTTAGCTGCCTGTCCTAATTCCTAGCATCCGCATGAGCTATGAGAGCAAAGAGGTCGGAGATCGACAACTTTGATGGAGCATTCAATA
>VSTD030000090.1:0-19940 GCA_008808055.3 Sporobolus alterniflorus | reverse complement strand
GGGACCGAGTAGAACAACCACTCGCTTTGGTCAGTACTGCGAGGCCGTCAAGTGCATCAAGCTTGACGCGTCGAACAGCTCCATGAACCTCTGGTCAGTGCTTCTCGCCTTCGCCGCCGCGAAGTGCAGGTACTCGTCGAACACTGAAGACAGGCACCACTTCTGCAGCTTCCTCAGGCACCCGACGACGCAGCCAGTCCGGTGCTGAAAGGAGCACGTATGTGTGTCTGCCGTCAGGAAACAACCCTGGAAGCAAAACGTTGAACCAACGGGAATGTAAGACGAAGAGCTGAGCTGATCAAAGCGTACCTTGCCCCTCTTGCAGTGGATTAGCACCGGCTGCTTTCTTACGTCTGAATCGATTGAAACAGGAGAAGAGTTAGAGATGTCAGATGATGAGAAAATGCAATTATGCGTCGAATCGAATCAAAAAGTCTGTAAATGCAGGTACCTAGAATGACTTTGAGCGCCTCTCGGATCGTTTCTTCAGGGATGTAGACGAATGGTTCCTGTACCAGCAGAGTTTCCATCATTATCAGATCACTCATCGATTTTAATAAAAAAAACAGAGAACTCAGCAGCTAATTTCATAATTTACGCGAAATGCTATAAGGTTGCACTTTTCCTGAAAGTTCACTTGCAAGGCATCACCATACCACTGAAGCAGAATACATTATCACTAGGTTGGTCAACGAGTTAAAAGAAGGGTTGCTTAGCTGTGACAGTATGAGACCCGTCTAAATGTGGCATAATTATCAGTGGGTATTTGCTAGTTTCGCAAGACGTGCCTAGTTCCAGCACTGAAAAAGAAGCAACTTACAAAACAAGACACTGTATGTTTTTCTTTGCAGTCTTATGAAGTCAACTATCTCTTGCTAGTCTTGGTGCCGTGCTAGGTTGATTACCCGGTTCGTTGTTGTTGCGAGATTAGCCCCTTGTGAGTCCGGGTCGGGGTTCGGATTGCCGAACCGCTTGTAACAAACTTTCTTCTTCTTAATACAATACCAATACATGCATCGCACGATCTTTAAAAAAAGAAGTCAACTATCTCAATGAGTAACTACTGAATGGTATTTTTTGCATGAACAATAAAGTCGGTCGACAGATAACTATGTTAAGTTGCCAGCGCCATACAATCTTGACCATTCCATTAACAAAGCAAGGAATCGAACCAAAACTCGGAAGATGGTTGCAATAGAAAACGGATCCAAAACACATATTGCCGTCAGAAACTGATGCATGACGAGAGTTTTTTTTTTGTCAGACTCGTAGTAACTCTGGCACGGTGACGACCAAGATCTAGTCAGCATAAACATATGGGCAGAAAAACGGTAGAGAAAGTGAGATAAAACAAGTTCTCAATGAAAATTAGAAAACCCTAGTAAATCTATGATGGCACACAGAATGCAGACCTGTAGCCTTTTTTCTTAGTGGGGTCGTTGTCATCCCAATTAATTTTACTCCGGCCGTCAAACACCAGCCGACAGTTGAAATGTGCGGTGATGCGTCACAGGCACCCTTTGCACACAGCCAGGTTCAAAGATTTTTTTAAAAACTTTCGACGATAGCCTTGCTTCATCACTGAACACTTACCTGCAACCAGTAACGGAGAAATAGGCAACTGTTTGGCATATCGTGTCTCTAGCGTGGCGGTCCATTTGAAGATTCCCATACCACATACTCCGGGATAACGAAAACTAATACTACTAGCTTTACTGTTGCTTATGGCAGTAGCAAAAGAAGTTTTTCGCAACATGGGCGTGAGTAAATCGTAATCCCTAAAAGCGGCAAAACCAAACCGCCCTCTGAAGATAAACCCCGATGTAGGCACTAAAAGGCAGGCATGGAGCGAAATGCAACTTGATAACGGAAATGTTCGCAGCTTGAAAGTGAAGGACGTTTGGCTCGTGAGAACAATAGTGAAGCTGAAAGGGACTAGTGCCGGAAGGTACGCATTACGCTACACAGGGATTCTTCCTAGCTGTCATATAGCAGGTGTTTTGCCCAATCAGGTACACGACCCATGCCATACGAGACAAAAGCGTCATAAACACACCGGAGATGCAAGTGCCCATGGCAAACAGAGCACTCCACTGAATACTGACAGCAACGTTTTATCCAGTGGAATGCCAGTGTGAAAGTACTACGTTTATTCAGAGCCTATTTACTGCTACATGCAGGGCGCAAGCAAACCGACCGAACTGAAAATTAACTTGTTGCGGGGATCGTTTTGGCATCCCAGAGAGAGCTACTCAGATCAAGATTCCATATAATGGTTAAGAACTTAGACATGTCTGTACCTTGCGCCCTTCGATCCCGAACTGGTGAAGCTCAATCCCGTTCTGCTCGAGGAACCGCGCGTTCTCCGCCGGGTACGGCTCCGGGCACAAGTACCTGATCAGACACGCGAAAGCCGTGTTATCACAGACCACGAATCAGTTCGTAAGAGGCTTGTTATGGAGGACAACATACACAATGGAGCGGAGGTTGAGAGAGCGCAGGAAGCGGAAGTTGGCGGCGTCAGGGAAACCCGAGCGGAAGATGCCGTCGTCGACCACGGCGAAATTGAGTGGCGGCACCATGGCCGCCTCCACGGCCACATCGTCGCCGGAGGGCGCTGCCGGCATGGGGAGTGGGAGCACCGGGTGGTTCCATAGCTCAATGCTGACGATGGCCTTCGTTTTGCCCTTCTGCTCCGCTTCTTGGTTCCTCTGCTTCGTCGGCAGCTCCAGCTTCATGCCGCGCGCTGGATGCAACCGAAAAAAAAACTGCAGTGCTTTTTTGAGCAGGAGAGGAAAGAGTGGGCGTGCGTGAATGTGGCATTGAGGCGTGGTTATTCTATAGGGAAGGAAGAGCCGACCGAAGAGGGAAGCGTCGCGAGGTGAAGCCGAGAAGAAGGGATCTTCTGCCCGTCGTGACGCTGCGCGCATACGCGGGCGTGTTGGGTGATGATTGACGGCGAGACGAGATGGCTTTGGGTGAAAGCGATGCGGGAATATAATCCATTGATTTCTTGCAATCTCGTAACACTCGGTGATTGGTGGGTCATTCCCTGTTCATAATTGGTCGGTAGCCAGCGCTTCAACCGCTGCTACCACCAGGCCCGGGTCTATCGTAGTAGTAGTAGCGTTTTGTCAGTGAGGCTGTCTTAGTGCGTCAAAAGGAGGTGCTGATGTAGTGATGTGAGCTTCTTGTCTGAGAAATCAGAAGCATTTCGTAACCAGGCAAACTGTTGACCATGAGCCTGACTTCGCCTCAACGCGTATAACCTGAACGTTCCTAGCTACTTATGTTCAGTTGGCCACTGCAAAGTCCTAACCAAATCACCTGAAGCCTGCGTGCGCTTTCAGTGCTGAACCGAACGGTAACGAAAATACTGCAGGATGGCCGACATTTTTCGGCTGTCCTACTCTTTCCACCAACGAAACGACCCCGTATAAAAACCCAGTGACGAGACCTGATTTGCCGTCAGCAATCCAATTTGGGATATCTTAAAATTTTCTCAAAGGGAAAAGGGCATTCGAAACCACAATCAGGCAAAGCAGCAGCAACACCCCGGTACACAATTGCCCGAGCAATGAGAAATCCACATTTGCATATCTTGCCACGAGGCATTGCTCATGCGCTCCCAGTCGCAGTCGAGTATATCTGCATCAGGCCATTTGGGCAAAGGGATCCCTCTTTGTCAGCAGCCTATTTGTCTGTCTGCCCGCCCGGTCTGCTTCCTGGCTTTCTGCTTTGCACGTGTGGCCATCGTTAAACAGTTCTTTTAGATAGTCGATGAACAGTTACTCCTACCTGAACTGGTAGTTTTGAATTAAGAAAGAAGAGATAAGCAACCGAAGAACGCGGATCACGAGACGAATGCTTGGTGGACGCGGTCTGATATCACTGTCCATTATCCTTTAGCTCAACAAAGGGAGAAGAGTTCTGGTTGTTGAAGGCATCGTTCGTCATCAGCGCGGTAAGTCAACCTAGTGTTTTTTGAATTTGTTTACAGGGATATTTTCCAAACCTCTCATCATACTCTGGCCCCAAAGCTAGCTAGAGTCCCGTTGCTTATGAACTCTAGAGTCTTGATTGTGCTTTCTGACCATAGACGTACTGCTGACACAGCCATTTACTGGCGCCCGACATGCCAAATGAGACGCGACGTCGCAGCACGCCAGCACGGCTGTCTGCCCCACAACTCAAATCAAACAATTCGAGCCCGGTTGCCACTTGCCGAACGGGGCAAATCGGGCTCGCTAGAGCTGAAAAGAGAAATGGCACGTGATGAGAGGCAAGTGGCCAACATTGTGCTTACGCGGAGCATTCCTATGCTATCCTACGGCTGACCCGGGTGCAGTGTTGTAGAAATAGACGCAAGATGCTCCATTTACAAACAGTCGACAAAGCCGGGTACACGAGCCGTTCGGATCGTCTAAGTCTCTGATGGTGTCATAGCATTCGCCAGGAGTCGCCGCCTTCTCTGGACTAGGTTACAAGCTTTGATTCCCTTGCTTTGCCGAACCTGAACAAACGATGAAAGAAAAGGGATGGTTTTGCGTGGGCGGCTGTGATCCGTGCGTGCATCACTAACAGTGACAAGTGATCCTATCTTACATTATCCGGCAACAACCTTATCCTGTGCCCTCCAATGATGCGGCCTCCGGTCCGCGCCGCGCCGCGCTTTTATACGAGCGAGATCCACTGTGCACGCACGAAACCAACCTCCTGTCCAGTCCAAGATTTACTTTTTTTCGTTTATCTGTTGCCACCTTTTGTTTTTTATGGCAGAGTTGATGCTACTACTACGATCGGCATTATGCCATGGCCCATGGGACGAGACGTTCGGCTGCTTTTGCCGTGACGTTTCAGCCCGTGCAGCGACGGAAGCAGTAAGTATCACGGCGCGTACATCGCGAATGGGGAAGAGCAACGAGGCCACAGGTGAGCAGGCGGGCACGACGACGACGATGCCAATGATAGACGGACGGGCTAACGTAGGCCTGAAATCTCATCTGCTCCCACGGACCACCGTAGGCGCAGACCAACGGCAGGGTACGGCCACGCGCCATCCAGAACACGGGCTTTTCGTTTCGTGGCCGGGTCACCCACCTGCAAGTTCCCAACCGAGCCCGTATAGCCGCCAAGCTGTTAACCGGGCCGTTCCGATACCGAGTACGGATGCAAGCCCGGTCAGTATGACCTATAGGCAGGATACGGCCCCGCACCCCGAGCGCTTCGCCGACTCGGCGGCATGGCAACTTGGCAAGTTCCAGCCTTCATGGATCCAGGAGGTGGGGGTCTGCCCCGCGCGGCAGTCATCCTCCAGCCGGTGATCAGTGAGTGGTACGTGCTATGCTCTGCTGACTGCTGCCACGGGTAGAAAGCGAGACAAGCTCTAGGAAAGCGAACGCAACTTTTTAACGAGGGAGTCCAGCAATATTGTGCCGCAGATTCCACGTCCACTCCAAACCAACACTTTCATCTCCTTCACTCCTCTCCAGCTTTTAGGGAGGAGATGAGGTGGTTATCGTTTTGTGTTCGCCCCTGCTGTTGACACGAGTTCAGATTCTGACTTGAGATCATCTAGTTCGTCAGGTTTGGAAAATTGCAGGAAAAATTCTGTGGGTGAAGGCGATGCTAAAGTGAAGTGCTTATGGTGGCGGTCCTGTCTCTCCCAGCTAAACACGTCCCGTTAGTTCTGCAACAGTGCAAAAGGGTCTAGTGAATTTGATTCCGGAAAATCTACACGTCCACATCCCTATCTGGAATTTCCGGTAGAGATGTTTACAGGAGCACAAATGCAGGGCTTCAAAAGGTGACGACCCGGATAGGCACAGCAAATATTCCTGCTATGTTAAGAAAACGAAACGTATCTCAAACATATTATATGAAGGATAAAATTTACAGAGATCCTCGGCTGGGAGGACTTGTTTATTCCATCATGGTTGAACATGCGCCGAAGCATGAAGCTCGACAACCACTACAGTTACTGCTATGTTACCGTATAATTTGTCTTTCTTAAAAACACTTGTTGCCTTCTGAAAAAAGATTTTTATGCCCATGTCGCGTAGCTTTTGGCGGAACTTACGCAAAACCGTTGCAAGACCCTTTTAATTCTCTATGTGGTTTTCTTCAAAAAATTCTCTATGTGGAAGATTATAGATTTCAGAGTTTTTAACCTGTCAAAATAAACTCTTGCCGGGGATAGCCGACTACAAAGTGAGGCTGAGGTCGATCGACGATAGATACCACCTGTTGTTAGGCCTAACAAAACATCACCGGCGCACTTCATGTTAGTAAAGGGTTAAGGAATGTGTCAGTCAAAAGCAACCCGTCCTATGTTTAACCATAAACTAGGACGGTGGCAGTGCACGGTTTATTATTATTATTTTTTTTAAAAGACAGTGCACATCAGAAAAAAATATGTGTAGTAGTACACTACAGTAGAGTAACGGCCACAAGCGGAATCGCTTCTTGGCAATCCACAGTGTACTTGATGCTCGCATCCAGTGTTATTATTTGTTACGTGTCGCCTGCTCAGGCAAGTGATGAAGGTGTTCGCGTCGGAGATGGAGAAGCTGGCGGAGCGTCTGCTGTGCGAGAACCTGGGCCTGGAGCGTGGGTACCTGAAGAACGCCTTCGCGGGGTCCAACGGGCCGACGTTCGGCACGAAGGTGAGCGCGTACCCGCCGTTCCCGCGGCCCGATCTGGTGGACGGGCTCCGCGCGCACACGGACGCCGGCGGCATCATCCTGCTGTTCCAGGACGACCAGGTGAGCGGACTGCAGCTGCTGCGCGGCGGCGATGGCGAGACGTGGGTGGACGTGCCGCCCGTGGGCCACGCCATCGTCGTCAACATCGGCGACCAGCTGGAGGTGATCACCAACGGGCGGTACAAGAGCGTGATGCACCGCGTGCTGACGAGGGCCGACGGGAACCGCATGTGCATCGCGTCCTTCTACAACCCGGGAGCCGACGCCGTCATCTTCCCCGCGCCCAAGCTCGTCGCCAACGAGGAGGAGGGCGCCACTACAAGGACGTACCCCAAGTTCGTGTTCGAGGACTACATGGCCCAGTACGTGCGCCACAAGTTCGAGGCCAAGGGAGCCGCGGTTCGAGGCCATGAAGTCGCCCATCGCTACGGCGTAATTAACTGGACGTGGTGGCATCCTCGACCCTGAGCATTGTTGACCTGCTGGTATTGTATTACAAGGTAGATGCATAGCTAGGCGCGTAATGGATGGTACTGTGTGCGTGTGTATTCTTGTGGTGTGATGAGAGGGTGCAGTGTACTGTACTGTACTGCATACAGTGTCGCATGTCTCAGACCTTCGTGTACAAGATGGTTTCTACAGCCATTTATATATTTGTGTGGATTTTCCTGGGACTCGTGAGTTCTCGTTTCGGCTCCAACCGGAACAATCCTAGAAACAAATTCTACGCGAAAGCAAGAGCCTGGAACGCGTCGGGCGCCCAGTGGATGGATTCCCGCACCGCATGACCGGCCACCGCTCTTGCGATGCGGAGGTCGGCGGCGCGTCGACTCTCTGTGCCGCGCACCGGGGCGATTCAAGTAAAGCAGGGCTCGGGAGCACCTGGATCGACCACGAGAGGCACCGTTGACACGAACGACGCTCGTGACTTGGCAATCTTCAAATCGCGGCAGGAGGCAGGCGAAGCACTGGCGAGCCATGGCGCTCAGAGCAGCGAGGCGGAATTTGAGGACATTGGCGAGCCTGCCGTCTCCTTCTTGAACAACACTCGCGGCCTCGCCCTTCACGAGATTTCCCAGAAGCACGGCCCGGTACGTAAGCCCAAAATCCCGCGTATGTAGTAAAGGCCCGGTTCGCACAGATCCAGTCCAACAACTCCTTGTCCGGTTCGGTCTATACAGTAAAGTGCGAGAGAAGACGAAGGCCCCACAATCACAGCGGCGGATGACCGGTGAAATCATTGGTCCTATTCCCTTCTCTTCCTCCTCTGGCTGGTCCTGCTGCACGCCGACTCCAGTTAGCGGCTTCCTTCGTCGTCACATGTGCGCGCCAGCGCTGCGGCACACGGCGCACACGCGGACGGGGTCGCTGGCAGCAAGGAGATCGGAGCCGCAGCTCCGAGGCGATCACCTACCAGTCTACCACCCAGCCCGGTTGTGACCTTCCAGTTCGGCGCAAAACAACAAAAGAACGTTTTCAGGAGGCCGAGGAACTAAAAAGGTAGACATCCACGAGGAACCGCCGCTATCATGAGAAGTCAGCTATCTTCAACGGTTGTGGAGACGCAAAAGTCAAAATAGGACTCATTAATATCAAAAAGGACGGAAAAAACATTATCTGCAACCAAATATCCTAAATACGTCTTATTCTTCTTGGCTGCTCCGCACCCTCCCATCCGCCTCTTCCCAGTGACGCCGCCGCGACCCGCTCCTGTGCCTCCACACACATTTTTCCTCCTGCCGCGTCCGACGGCGAAGGCGATGAGCAGCGCGGGAGCAGCCACAGCGCAGCGACGACAAAGGGCCCCATCCGGGGATGACCCCGTTCATGGCCACCATGGCCGTGCCCCAGAAGAAGAAGGGCGACAGCAAGGACGCCCACTCTGAGAGCTCCCTGCCCGTGACCGTGAGTGATGCGGGAGACCATCCTTCCCACCCTGCTCCTCCGCAGAGGGGGAGCGTGGGAGGACAGGCTCAGCGCCGTCGTCAACGAAGCACTCGACGTCTGTGTCTGTACCGATGCAATCGATCACGTCGGTGGTAGACGGTGGTGAGGACGCCTCATGGTGCGTGGCCAGGCAGCGGGGAGATGGATGAGCAAGAAGGCGGCGCAAGCTCATGTCTACGACGCACAGTGTCTACAAGAGGGGTTGTCACGGTGGTGTGAAGCTCCATTTTTACGTGTCATTTGGATCCTCTGTTAAAAGAGGAATTGGTAGCGTACAAATGCTGTGGAAGAGCTATTTTGAGTAATCCATTGGAGATAGCCATTGGCCGCGTTGCCGTCCACGGCAAGCACCATTTCCGGCGCACAAAGCTCCAATTTCCACGAGACAAGCTGTAGTGTGGGTCCCCCGTCACATGGGCAGAAAGGCTAATAGTAATAGATTAATAGACTTAGTAGTAGTAACAGCAGTAGCACATTAGTTACACAGACTAAACAACCATATCTCCCATTAGCCAAAGCTGCAAAAAAAAGATATGTAAGAGGCGCTGCTACAGTGACGTTCTACGTTCTGGTGGAGGATGCGGGAGTCAAAGCTGCAGAACGGCAACACTAAAAAAAAGGATCATCCCCCTCTGTTAGACTGACGGGGCTTTCAGTCTTCTGAATCTTGTTCCTCGTAATGGCTGCTGTTTTCATTTCTGTCTAATGATCTTCTTCAGACCGTCGATGGCAGATCGCACTTGCCCATCTCTGTAAACAACGAAGCAGCAGGCACGAAGTGAGATCACAGGTTAAGTCATAATACCCCACTAAAAAACTGAACATTCCCCGGTCTGATGATACTCCCGATTATAATCACACAGCCATCATGTGAACATGGAGACTTTCTATAGCTATAGCACTGCTGTGGCTGTGGCTGTGTTTTTACGAATCCAATCCAAGACTTTCTATAGCTATAGCACTAAACACGGCCTTTAATAAGCGACACACTAATAAATCGCAGTGCACGAAGCCGCAGTTCGCGGGGGACCGCGGTCGGCGGGTGTGCTGTGCAGCGTCCTGTGTGCTTTCCAGATGCGGTTTAACTGGCCGTGACAGCCTGTATACTACTGTGGCGGCAAAGCAAACGAAGATGGTTCCCGTGCAACATAAAAGCAACTTTAATAATTCAATTGAACTGTGGTCCTTGTATCTGTAAATTGCCCTGTGTCCGGGTGATGGACCATGCGTCATACAGGAATTGATTTCCTACCCGTGCCTGTGTGCAATGTGCCTAAAAACGTGACTTTGTGACCGGAGTAAAATTCGTGTAGTGTACGTACGCCCACGAGTTGGTGACAAGTACGTAAATGGATTCACGACAAGTTTTTGAGCGAAAAAAATGGCACGAGGAGGAGATCGACTTACTCGGTGCCTGGTTGACGACGTAGGCGGCGCCGCCGAAGTGGCAGGTGCCGATGGAGCGGCCCTTGCGCTGGAAGTAGTCGTTGAAGGCGTAGGAGGCGTGCGCGACCATGGTGTTGGGCTCGAAGCACGCCGCGCCGGGCTGGATGCCCTTGCAGTCGGCGCCGCCGGGGCCGCACGCGTAGTCCAGCGCCGCCTGCAGCCGCTCCTGCCCGGCCATCGCGTTCGCCACGCACCACGCCTCACCCGTCGTCGTCGCCTTCACCCCGCCGCCGTTCGACGGTGCGGTGCCGCTGGGGCTCTTGGACCCGCCGTTATCCTGCCACCCGAGACCGCCGCCCTTGCCGCCGAGGACGAACTCGACGTCGTAGACCTTCTGCTGGTTGGGGTAGAACACGCCGTAGTTGCGCTCGGAGGTGGGCCCGGGCTTCTGGTTCTCGTTGAAGAGCGCGAAGAGGTAGACGTCGACGTCGGCGTTTGGGCGGCGCGGGGTCCCCGCGTTGCCGGACAGCACGCGGCGCACGAGGTTGCCGTTGTACGCCGCGGCGTTGGCGGGCGCGGCGCCGGGCTCGTCCGCGTCGCCCTTGGACGGCCACCCGGTCTCGGACACCACCACCTTCACGCCGTCGTAGCCCCCACCGAGCTTGCCCACCGCCGCGAACACGGCGTCCAGCTGCGCGTCGAGGAGGCTGTAGTACTTGAGCCCGGTCGCCGGGTCGAGCACGCCCGCGTTGGGCCGGAACAGCGCGTAGTCGAGCGACACGACGTCGGCGTTCCCCGTGTACGCGAAAAAGGGGTAGGCGTTCACCATCAGGTAGGACCCCGTCCGCGCCAGGAAGTCGAGCATGGGCTTCATGACCGGCAGCGCGAGGTCCTCCTTGAACGCCCCCGCCGACGGCGGGTACGAGGCCGCGAGCGCGACCAGCGCGATGGGCGAGGACACCTTGACGGCCCTGCCGATGCCGAGCCGGGTCAGCGCGGCGTGGACGTTGGTCATGGCGGGCACGAGCTGCGCGGTGGCGTTCGAGGCCGTGGCGAAGACCTCGTTGCCCACGGCGACGGCCTGGATCTGCGTGGCGGGGTGGTACGCCGCCACGTTGCGGCGCACCCACGCGAGCGCGGACGACGGGCGCGACGCCACCGCGACGACCTGCTCGTTCGGCAGCGCCACCACCACCTTGATGCCCGTGTTGGCCAGCGCGCGCAGCACGGTCGGCTCCGCGTCGTAGAGCTTCACCTGCGTGATGCCCTGCTGCTTCAGCAGCTGCACCACCTCCGCCGGCTTGGGAAGGTTGTTCGCCACCCGGCCCCAGTTGATGCCCACCGTCCCCGCATCTGCAACCAAACCGAGCCGTTTCTCACTCAGTAATCCGCACCTGCATTGTCATTGTCACCCCAAAAAAAAACATCAATGGGTCTTGAATGTTGCTGTGGCGGTTGTTACCTGCCGGAGGGACGAAGAGCAGCGGCAATGCGGCGGCGAGGAGGACGGCGACGAGGAGGAGGCTGCGCGGGGGCGCCATTGCTCTGCTCTGCGGCGGGAGCAAGGCGGTGCGCAGTGGTGAATGGTGAGTGGACGAGGGAGCGCTGGGACTGGGGAATTTATGGCCGGCGAACTCGTGGCGCTGCGAGTGGGGTCCGCGCCGTTCGGGGGTGGTGGGGTGACGTGGACGTAGGCGGGTGGGCGATGCGTGCGGGGGCGTGGTGTTTTCGGACGAGTGGGGCGACTGGCGATGCAAAGAGGAGGCGGGGCGCGGGCTCGGTCGCGTCGACCGTTGATGGCACCGCGCCGGGCCGTTTCAGCTCGGCTGGGCTTGGAGGTGTGATTAGTGCCTCTAACCAGTATCGACGCTGTGTGTGTGTTATGAACCAGACAGATACTAACTATATATATTGTTATTGCTCATCGCAACGGCTCGATGATGGTGTGCCTTTTCTTCCCTTTCGTAATTTTTTTGCGACTCTTCGTATTTTCTTTTCACGTTAGAAGATAAGCGTTTGCTTGGTGCTGGTTCACCAATATTGTCTCAGCCTGCCACGGTAGCTGTCTGCCGAAAATTCGTGGGTGGGTTCACAACTGGCAGACCAGTCGACAAGGGTCTTCTGGTATCAACGCGGTTACCGATGACTGCTTCTAGTGACAAAGAACAGCCGTAACCTCATATTTAGACATGCAGTGTGCGGTTCAGTCGGCATCACGCGGAAGAAGCCTGCCGCGTGACGCCCGGTTCCTCAGGACAAGAGACCTGCATCGATCCGGGCGTTTGGTCCTTGGACGACGTAGCAACAAACTCGCCTGCCGACTTAAATCGCTTGGTTAGTAAAGGCAAGCGAGCAAAGCAGCATGAATGGAAAAGATCTTGCTTTTTCTCGAGGGGTGACGATGCACGACATAGCCAGCGTACCGACTCATGGGTCAACAGAACGGGCTGCTTCTTGAATCGGAGGAACGACTGGTTACCGAACGTTGCCGAATCCTTGCCGTTGTTAGCAGAAAGGCTGGTTTGTAAAGGCAAGGGGGAGATGGACAAGAGAGATGGCGTCCTCTCACGCACGCCCAAAAAGAAAAATTCGCTAGAAAAGAGATGCACTATTTTTTCTCTTTCACACTGGGTTACCTATTTTTTTCCTAAACAAACTTGGGGGTTATTTATGTGCACGGTCCGAAGGTGTTGCAGTAGTAAGTACGCCCCAACGGCAGGACGATTACCTGAGGATCGAGTGTGCATTACCGGAAAGGGGGCCGTCGACTTTTAGGTGAAGCGATGGAGCGGCTCATAACGCCAGACAGCTACGCATGCCAGCCAGGGTAGGCAGGACTGACGTGTGTCTGCGTACTGCAGTACACCACCACTCATGGCGTAAGGCGAAACAGAAAAAAGTCGACGCGGTTGGAGATCGACAACGCATTGCCATGGTCGTCCAGATTCCGAACTACACAGAACTTGCCACTTCTGGCGGTGTTGTGAGACCAAAAAAAGAGAGAGGCTGGAGCCAGAGATGTCAGTCTCGATACGATGGATATACCCGTTGTTGAGTAAGTAGGTGGTCTACGTTCACCATTGTGTTCATGCATCCGTCGCCTGTTTTCCATTTGTCACCTGCGATGCGAACCGTTTCAGGTGAACACAGACACAACGCGAAGGGCCGCCATTTGCCGTGCGCAGCGGCCAAAGGAAGAGAATCCGGCGATCAAAGACGGATGGGGTTAGCTGATGACCACTCGACTCGAGCAACTCGCCCGGTGAACGCACGGGGGGAGAAAAAAAGCGAGCCAAGGGCGGGCGCGGACAGCTCGGCAACGGGAAAGCGGTGACGTGTTGCCAAATCCATCGTCCTCATCCGCCATGTTCGCCGAAACGCCAAGCTCCGCCGCTCGTCGCGCAGCTACTAAATGCTCGGTGTGCGAGACATGCAACACATCGCGCTGCCTGCCAAACGCCAACGGGCGGCGCTGTTGGAGTCCCAGATCGGCCACGTTCTTCGTCTCGGCGGGAAAATATGTCGTCCGCCAGCAGAGCCAGATCTGCTGCTGCGCTGCGTCTGCTTCTGTTTCCTCGTCTGACGAGGAGGGCTTCTGATCCTGGATCTTACTGTTTGTAGCTTCGTTGTTCTCCTCCCGCACGCATTTTCCTTCTCCTTCCGAGCATGTGGCCGCACTCAAGACTGGCATGCCAAGTTGGCGTCGTACCGGTACTGTATCTCGCAAGCAAGGTGCCTAATTAAAACTGGCATCATTGCACGATTAGCAAGTAAGTTTCCCAGCACGCCCTCCCTCCCTCTTCCCTTGAGAACACAAGCCACTCGCTTGCCGTCGCTCGGTGGTGTGCGCGGCGCGGCGGTTCTGAATTCTGATCAGTGGTCATGGGAGAGAGGCATTTCTGTAGTTGTGATTGAAGAATTCACCCTCTTGCGCGAGAGAAATTAGGACAGGATGAGCACGCTCGGTTACTCAGACGTCACGAGCGCGTCATCCTGGGACCGCTCCGATCCATGATTGGGGCTTGGATTATGTACTGCGCCTGCGGCTCGATCCGGAGCAGCGACAAGAAGACCGGCCAAGAGTGCTTGCTCATGTGTGAACCAAAACCTTTATCCGTGGTGCAGGGGACACTGGATACCCTCACCCATGACTAGGACGCTCGAACCATTCAGCAAAGCCAGGACAGTGGCTCAAGCTCAACTCTGCTTACGATCACACTGCACTATAAAAAGTCAACAGACCCAGTATAATATGCTGCTTGTTCAAAAGGAAGTGATATGGAGTCTTCTGATGACCATATGAGGATGAGCTACCCTTTAGCCAATTGGCCAAGTGTGTGTATGAAGAAAGAGTTTGATGGGTTGGGTGTTCCTGATTTGAGATTTAAATTTATGTTTATTAGTTTCTTGGATCAAAAGATACTTTAATGATGAGGGCAATCTCTAGAGGGAGATTATTGATGTGAACTACAAAACATTAGAACCAAATGTTTTTCAAAGTAAAGATAGAGGTATTTCACAATTTTGGAGAGGTGTGATGTGAGTTGCTAGGGCAACTAAGACCGGTTCCAATGGGGGGCACTACTGCCCGCCTGTTGGTCGCAACGATCCGGGTGCAGTCGGTATTGCCCCTCGGAGTCGACGTGGAGGGGCGCGTAGGCGATTCTACTGCCGCCCGTTCGGACCAGGCGATATCGCCCCCATTGGAGCTGACCCGGGCTATCGATACCGACTGCAGTGCGAGCGGTAGCCACGCGGTGTCCTGTGATTCATCTCATTGCCCAATCAGCGCCACCTCAGTTAGCCGTTGGAATTCAAAAAATAGTCAGTTTTGGCTGTTTGAACTCCAAAAATTTCAAATTTCGTCCTCCATCCACCTGTTAATATCCCCCTCCACGTTGTGAGCTCATTTCACATCATCTGACCTTATTTCTACTCTTCTCTACACTACAATCTCCAGCACCATGTCCAACTAGACTTCTGACATGTAACGTTGGCTCGACCATCTCAATACCCCTCCAATCCCGACTACTGCTCCTGATGAATTCGTTGATTAATCTCTGCTCCATCGTCGAAATAGTTAAGTCTGGAATGGTGAAGTTGTCTGGGAGAGAGAAAGTCGATGTGACTGTGAGTTGGATGTTGTAGCCTGCTGCTGGAGCGCTGTGGTCGAGAGGGAGAGAGAAATTTAATGTGACACAGTTGATATAGGCCGGAAGGGTGGTCGACCATTGGAACCAGCCTAAGTTAGGATATATGTGAAAAATAGGTAAGGGAAAGAGAATACAGTTTTTGGGAAGATAGATAACAACTGGTTAGATCCTTCAAGCTTACTAGTGCAGGACTGGGAAATTTATATTCTGATTAAAGAGCATGATAGTACACTTGTGGGATGGTGAGGTGTTGAGATGTTCTTTTCTTCTATGCATAGATAGCTCCTTGCTGAGAATGGGAGGAAGTTTTGCAGATTGCAAGCACAACTGGACTAACTTATTAGGAAGAAGATACTCCAATTTGTCGGTATTCCTCATGTATTTACATCACAATATATGTATGACATTATTAATTTTAGAGGTATTATTCATATGTTTACCCCTGCAATCTAGAATTTAAAATCCCTCGAAGAGTTCAGATATTCTTGTGGTTGCCGAAAAATAATCTCTTCACCAGGGACAACCTGGAGAACGGAAATGTAGAGGATAACTCATGTTTGTTCTGCTGCTGTGAATCTGAAATCATTAGCCATATTTTCTTTACTTGTGTGGTGGCTAAGAGAATGTGGTATGACATTTTTTGATGAAAATGTGGTGTGACATTAGTTTGTTGTTTCCTAACTAGAAAGCCTCCTCGCGCATTAGCGCGTCTAGAATTTGTTTAAGAAAGAATTAGATTTAGAGTCCAAATTGATGTATACTTATTTGTTTGAGAAAGTTTTGAATTTAAAGTCCAGGTCGATTAAGACTATGTGTTTTATTACCTCTGTGAAAAATATAACAACTCTATATCAACATATCTAAGTCGTTTTAAAATACTTTATGTAAAATAGAGAGTATAGAGATTTATTTTTTCTCTATGGAAATTTTTAGGCCTTGACAGCGAACGTGACACAAATTTCTTTATGTTGAGAACCAAAATTATTTTCTGAGGGCGGTTTGGATGTCTTATGGCGCATGGATAGTAGTATACAGATATAACTGTTAAAATTAATATGTTAAATCAGATCTAGATTTCATATCAATTAGGACTCTTTGTTTTATTCCATATCAGTCAATTATGATGTTCAAATTAATAAGGACCTTGTGTTTATCAATGCTCAAAATCTGATTTAAATTTTAGATCAGTTAGGACTCTTTGCTTTATTCCATGTTAAGAATGATCTGACTCGAATCCATATTAGTTGAAGTGGATTAAATCTAATCCGTACAAAACACTTTATGTAAAATAGGGGGTCTAATTTTTTTCTTTGATTTTCTCTGATTAATATGATAATTTCTAGCTCTTGTGAGTGAATGTGGAGGCGTGGCACTTTGACTTGTGTTTTAATAATATAATAGATGTTCAGATTAGTAATTTAGAAGATATGGCCACACAGTGGCTTAGCAATAAAAAATTGTAGTTTTGAATATGTTCACAGCTGCCATACCGTGAGGTACCAGGAAACTGAGAAATAATATCTGTTTTCAGAATGGTGCTTGGAAGAATATATGCAGCCTTTGGAGACAAGTTCTGACTATGCTAAAGAACTGGAGTATAATGGTTCCTGGGAAGTGCATCGAGCACTTAACTCGGTGGTTAGCAAGGTGGAGGCGCATCTGCGAGAGCCAGAAAGACTGAGATGGCGAAGTGATCTCCACCCTGATGATTGAAGAGACGGTGCTGGGATATGTTTCTTAGGCTATGTATTAGTTTCTGGTAGTCATGGCTAATCCACGTAATGATCATACACTGGTACTGTAAACTCTCTCGTCTTGATTGCAAATTTGCAATGCATGATGGACAGTGGCTTGGCCCTTGAACTATAAAAAAATGCTGCTTGTTTATAGTACTTCCCAACTTCAGAAAAAATGGCAGGAGCAGATTCAGACGCACCCGTCAATAAAATCGTCGAGTATTCAGTCAGTCGGGGTTCTCAAAAGGTGTTTCTCCTTTAGATCTGGCAGTGTTGCACACATGGATCGGTCTACCAACCCCACATGTGACATGCCCGTGGGTGATGGTGCGGGAGGCCGGGAGCATGCACGCAGGGTGCTAGCGTCTCTTGTCCATGTGCAGCTGGGCAGTACCTGACGCAGTAGAAGAATATAGAGGCTACCTGAGTGAAGAAAGGGAAATCAAAAGGTTATCGCCTCATTTTTTTATATAAAAGGTCATCGACTCAGCTGGTATAAGCAACTCCAGATTCTCTCTTCCGACTGAGGCAACAATAATAAAAAAAAACGTTCGAACTTAATTTGGAACGGGAACACTGCAAGTTCAAGATGGGCAGTGGATGCAGACTATGAGGATGAGCCAGATATTCTTCAGGAGCACCAGGAGATCAAAGGGAAACATGCTGACATAGAAAGTGTTTATAGAGCATGAATAAAAGAATGCTGCTGAGCGGCAAATCAACTGGAAACTGAACATTGCACAAATATTCGACACATACATTACAAAATCGTTCAGATATACACTACAGGAGGAATATACCCATGCCTACTATACAAGCTATTACAACGACCAACAGTAAAAAAAATCCGCCTATGTACAGTTGTATTGCTTTGCTAGCTACTTGGCAGCATCTGGTACAGAAGAAACCGCAGTCAGAGCTATGTAATACTCCTCCATTCTGAAAATGATGTCGTTCAGGCATCAAAAAATGAACTGCAGCTAGTACAAACTTGATGTCCTAAACATCATTTTTCGGAATGGAGGGAGTACAAACTATCACTATCAGTGCTCATGTATACGAGTCCTGTACATGATTCTTCCGAAGGTTATTTTTGCATGAAGGCCCCAACCAAGTAGAATTTCAACTCTGCTACTGATTATACTGTCTCCATATACTTTCAATTCGTTTCCAACTTTTGAGAATATTCCCTGAATCAGCTTGTTAGTTGCCAATGTTAACCTGTCAACTCCACTGTCATTTCGTCTTAGTTTTCTTTCTCTGCACAAAAGCATACTATGAACACATTTTTTAAAAGCGAGGCACACGACAAGAACTTCAAATGTCAATTCATGTCCAGTATTTATGCAGAACACAAATGTTGGAACAAACAAACATTTGAGAAACAATACAAGTTACAGAAGAAGAGAATACTGACTCAATTCTTAATTCTCATAATTCACAACTTGTGACAGTAGAACTTAGGAGGAAAAAGTTGTCATTGTATTAAGAAGAAAATAGGCACCCAAATGGAGCATGCACTGCTTAGTTCCTAACTTGTGAACATAGATATACAAAATTTTACTTATATATCCCGATTGAAATTCCAGAGTAATTCAAACCTCTTTGATATCAAGGAAAGCAGTATTCACAACAAGTCTGCGTATCAAAACAAAACTACCAGAGATAATGAGTATCTTAGGTTATCTTTAACAAATACAAATACGATAATGCTAATTCTGAGGAGAATTCATGCTTGATAAATTCAGAAACATTATAAAATGAACATGAGCAAAATCAGTTAGATAATAGAACTTAAAAAGTACGTACAGAATGATTTTGATTAGTATACTTCCGGGATCTTTCATGAGATGCGGGATGTCGTGCACCAGTCGAGACATGAGATAGGCGCTGGAGAAATTCTTGAATGTGATTGTAAATGCTGCAGCAAGAGTAGTATTAGCACCTAGCATGCTTAGTATGTTAGGGTAAACAAGTAACTAAACTGTCAGGTCTGCACAAACTGACATTCAATGATAAGAATGTTATACAAGCCATTTTAATGGGCAACTATGGGCTCTACCAAATGTTCTTTATCATTGTGACTTCTCTTTAATATTTGTCTGATCGTGCCAAACTGTAGAACTGCATATATATGGGACGAAAAATTACCTGAGTCGGTGCCTATTGCATGTCGAAAAGAAGGCAACAAAACCATATAAAATGCTCCGGATTGCACGGAAAATCTGAAAAGAGTCAAAAGTAAGTTTTGCAGATATTTTATTGTAACTTTTGGCACGTCGTCAAATTTCTGATACCTGACACAAAAGATCTTTCCAGAGTGATCCCCAAATGCTAGTTTCGGATGAAAGCCCGTGGGGTGTGGATACAGATCCAATTTGATACACTCCACTTAATGTTGGCCAGGTCTGCTTTAGAACACTGACAACATCAACAAAAAGTTCTGCTACAAAATTTACTAGCCATGCAGCAAGATTGAATGGTGCAGCTAGTATCTCTCTGAGGAGCCAAATTACAGGGAAGGTAACTGAATTTACTGGTGTGATTGGAAAGAGGAAAAATAGCAAGGCATCAGAATCAAATCAAAACATAAGAGCAAGAAGGAAATATGTGATATGAGAGGTAGCAGAAAACATACCAGTGTTAAACATGGTACTGAAGACAAACCAAAATGGCCAGATAATCATCTGAACTGTACCAATAACTACACTCCATGATGTCTCCAATGATATCATGACAATGGAACTCAGATTTCCTACTGTCTCAGCAAAAAGGTTCCATACTGGCAGGGTAAATTCGAAAAACTCCAAAAGTGGCCCCAAAATTGGCTTTGCCAAAACACTAAGAGCAGACTTAGCAGCATTCATAATCTTAAGAGACCATGTAAAAGCCTGCTGGAAGTTATGCAGGAAAAGCATAGTTCCCAGATACTTAAGCCTTGATATCATTTCCCATGTTTCTATCCAATCAAATAAAGGGCCAAACAGTCTTGAGGCAGTTGCCTTCAACATGGG
>VSTD030000089.1:0-19940 GCA_008808055.3 Sporobolus alterniflorus | reverse complement strand
TTGGAGGCTCCTCCCCTAGCTCCAAGGCTCTTTGCAGGTCACCAAGGAAGATGGAGGGTTGTCTTCTCTAGCTTGTGCTTCGGCATGCTCAGCGCACTATTCTCCAACTAGGGTCTTTTTCTTTGGTTGTTGGTCGTGCAAAGTTCCACGAGTAGTTCCTTTTGACTATTTAGGTCGTGTCGCTGGAGCTCTTGCTTCACCATGAAACTCTTGTCTGGCTAAGTTCCTCCTTAGCTGGGTCTATTTGTGTTGTGCTGTAATTCTGAACTCTATTTCCTTTTAATGAAATACATGTCTAGGCATGTTCTAAAAAAAATAGTTTCGTCCACCATGACAACGTATGTGGTGTAGGTTATCATGTGTTGCAGCACCATTGCTTTTGGTGGTGCTTGGCATCTGGGTTGTTGCATGTTCTCTTTCTTTTTTCTGAGAGAAAAACAGTTTGAGAGCTCACGATTTGATAGGGGCTTCGTGCACCTCCTTGAATATAAAGAAGTGGCTATGAAATTGAGTTGAGTTTGTAGGTGGAAGTGCTAACAATTTTTTTCCCGAACACCGAGTGAGTGGAATTTTTTTATAGGGATCAGAGTCCAAGGTGTAACAACAATCATAGTATATGCGATAGCCCCTCACGGCCCTGCTCCAGCTCACCCTCACCAGCGGTTGCAGCCTCACTGCCATGGGATGGAGCGCATCGGTCGCCCAACGACCTGGCTGCCATCGTGGTGCCCGCCGCCACCACAAGATGCGCCATCTCGACTAGCACGGGAGATTTGGGAATTGGAGCTGGCACAACGGTGGTCCGCCCGGGTGGTGTGGTGTGTGGTGTGGGTTTGGGATTAACATGAGCGGGTTTGGTTCTCCTGCACGCACTCCTTGTCGCCCCATGCGGCGGTGCACTCCTCGGCCACGAGCCAGCACTGATCATTCACATCGAACACGGCACGACCTCCAGCTCTGCCTGCATCACAGACAGCTAGAGCTTGACCTGTCAGGCCTCCATGGTGATGTCGGAGAGCATGATGGAGAGGTCGTCGATGGCCTTGGGGTTGCGGTCCTCACCTTGCACCCCGTGCGCAGCTCTCTACACAGGACACCTTCCAGGCTAGCGCGATCAAGGCGGCCATGGACGCCATCGGGATCACTAGGTTCCAGGCCAGTGCCATCAAGGCGGGGCAGCTTCACCTACGCCTTCCTCATCAAGGTGCTCGCGGCTGTGGGCCTCCCGCCCATGTGCGCTATTCACTACCACATTGTCAAGCACGAGTCCGTAGAGGACACCTTTGTGGGGAACGTGCTCCTGGATGCCTACTCCAAGAATGGTGGTGGGTTTTTAGATGCCATGAAGATGCTCGACGAAATGCCCACGCGGGACATTGTTTCCTAGAACACGGCTATGGCCACGATGGTGCGGCACGATGAGGTGGCCAGTGTGAGGAGGATGTTCGACGAGATGGCAGAGAGGGACACGGTGAACTATAACACAATTATGGATGTGTACCCATGTGTGCAATGCCCTAATGGACATGTTCTGCAATTGTGGATGTGTTAATAGAGCTGATTACATCTTTGACATTGAGATAGTTGAAAAGGATAATGTATCATGCAATACCATAATGGGAGGGTTTGCAATGCATGGGCATGGAGACAAAGCACTGGACTTCCTTTCTCAAATGAAGCAGTAGGGTTCTGCCCTGATGCTGTCATGATTACACTACTATCCATTTTGAGCTACTCCATTAAAATGTGTGAGAGTGCCAATCTGGTTATATCTAGTGATACGTAAACTATGACAATTTCTGTGATGAATTAGTAACGGCTATTTCTCTAGTTTCCATGATGAATTAGTACCGGCTATTTCTCTAGGTTGGAACTAATATATAATCGTGTAGTAGTGTATTGAGACTTAAATATCTATATAATGGTAGTGTACATTGCTATTTTTGGATGATATATATTGCTGGTACTCAAAACTTTATTTTTGATTAAAATATTATAGATAATAACACTCTTATATGTGAAAAAATCAAAACATTGTACGAAGGGCATAGGGACAATTCCTACCAAAATCTTATTTTATTAAAGATAAAGTTGAGTGTCTGCCAAACAGAACCACCAACTCTAAGGCTGAGTTGTTATAGGGTGAAGTTGAGCTAAGTTTGGTGAAGTGAAGCAATTCCAAACATGTCCTATATCGAACACGGGGTGGGGGGCACGACTGCCTCACACGAAACATTGCTTGATACCCCTTGGAGTCTATTGTGGCTTGGCAGCGAATGTGCTGCCGTGTTGTGCCTTTGTTTTGGGGTCCAATCACGGCAATGGTTTAAAATGCCGGTGGGATTTGCCAAGATTCGGCAAGATCAGGCCTGGTTTGCATGTCTAGTGGTGATCTTTTGGTCACCTTCGATAAGACTTGCTGAGCATAACTGCTCAAGTTTTCCTCCTGTGGTTTTTCCTATGTGTAGGTGAGGAACTGCTTCTTCTTTCCGGTGATGCCGATGAGGGTTGTGAGTGCGAAGTCCAAACCGATGAGGGTTGGACTTTGTATTGGGAGGATGTGGTATTGTAATAACTTATACTTGAACTACAATATGTGTTGATTGTGTTCTCGCTTCACCAAGAATCACTCAAGCTGATCCTGGTCGATGAACCCCTCCCTGAGGTGGTTTTGTCACAACCAGACGCACAGAAGCTTCGCCTATATCATGATTGCCAAAACCTCCGTCTGTTTTGTAGAAAGGGACAACCTCGCTCAAAGGTGACACACACCGGACCCTCATCAACACACTAACCATATACACCTTCATCGTTGGTTATGTAGGAAGGGGTGGTCCGGCTCAAAGTCGAAGCTCAGGCTCGACCAGGGGTCTAGCGAGAGCAGAGCCCGATAGGGGAATCGATGGCCACTGGAGGCTACAGGTCACCGGAGGCCCCCTGGGATGAAGCTGCCCGGCAGTGGACATATGTTGGCCTATGATTCGTAGGGCACTGAAATAAATGTAAATACCAAAAGACCGTAATGCCCCCATGACCGTAGAGTGTTTAGGTGTGGCAATTGAACGAGGGCACAATTGGCATTGTAATCATCACCTTTTAACTAAACTAGAAATAGACCCCCAGGCCTAGGTGATCATTGATGGGACACCTTGGGAGTAGTTACTGTAAGTGTTTGCTATTCTGGTGCACTCTCCCTGACCTTCCCATCTCCGTCCCGTACCTTCATGTCTGGGGCTCGATAGCCTCTGGCTATTTGGTCCCAATAGTGTCTGAACATAGGATTTGATCACAACCAGAGCACAAAACCATAGCATGGAGCATCCTTGATGCTATACCAATTCTCGGGCCCTCATAACCAGCTGACCCTATGCCCGCCACCAAGCTACTCCACCATGTCCATTTGAGGTGGTCCTGATGGCATCAGGCCATTTCAGCAAGAGTGCTGTTGTAGCCGAAGGTCGAATCAGTTGGCTCCCAATCGCACGCCACCTTCATTACCCTGCCGAACCTAGAGACCTCAACGAGGTTGGCCCACCCTAGCATCCGTGAGGTTTTTCTATCCACCCTCCCATGAGGTACGTGAGTTGCTTTCTGGAGGAACCATGGGAGTATAACCTTATGGTGGTGAAGCGGAATCTCTAATATGTCACAGGTACAAACAATTATATTTGAGGCTCTAGTTTGGTCGGAAGAAGGAAAATAAGGTGATGTTGCTAGGGTTCAGTGATGCAGATTTTGCTAGTGATGTTGATGAAATGAAGAGCACAACTGAGGTCATCTTCCTGGCGAACAACCCAGTCACCTGACTGTCGATAAAGCAAAGGGTGGTGGCCCAATCCAGCTACCATTGCACTAAGGGTGAATGCGGTGTGTCCATCATTATGGTTTGCTCGAGTGCTAGCAGAGGTGCAGGGATCTGCACTGAGCATGCCATTGCTGCAGGTGGCCAACAAGTTCGCCATTGCACTAACAAAGAATTTGGTATTCCACGGATAGAGTAAGCACATCAAGGTAAAGTATCATCTTATCTGGGAGTCCACAAAAAATGGCCTGATGAAGGTGGAGTTCATCAGGAGCGAGGAGCAACTGGTTGACATTCTGATGAAGCCATTGTATGGAGTCAAATTTCACAAGCTTCACACCAAGATTGACCTGATTAATATAGGCGGACACAAAAAGGCTTAGGAGATTGTTAGAAAATAATCCATGTATGTCCCAGCCATTGATTAGTTTCCTTAGTCGGGGGTTGTCACACCCGGTTTTGAGGCCAAAACACGATACTCATCGTATGTATGCCCAGGATCATGTTGTCATACATACGGCCAGAATGTAAATACAGAAAACCAATGTCTTAAATATATAAACTTTATTACACGATTATTGTCTTTACAGAGAAGACTAGATCGACTCTCTCGTTAAGCAGCAGCGGCACAATCCAACCCTATAGGCAATCGACCGGGGGCAACGCTCACCTCTAGAAGAAGTTTTCATCATAGAAGTTCATCTCATCTGTAGCTTCTGAGCAGCGTTATAGCAAGGGTGAGTAGACTTATGGTTGCTACTCAGCAAGTGAAAGGAAAACATAACAATAAATATGCAAGCTCTAAACAAACTAAGGTTTTACTGCAGAAAGAATCCAACACGTAAGATTCATAAATTTTAACAACCTAGTTACTAAGTGTGGTGAAACTAAATTCCCAACCCAAAAATTAGTTCATTAACAGGGGGAGTGGATCAAGGGATTTGCCACACAAACCACATGACCCAAAAGGTTGCCTCACAACCTTTGCCAACAATCACAGGGACTCATCCCAACGATTGCCTTGCAACCTTGACCAAGAACCGTAGGGACTAATCCCAAACTAGACCAATAGACCAAAACAAACTCAAACCAACATCTAATCTAGAGAGGAACCCAGACCACTCTTGACCAGGAGTAGGACTATCATAATAGGTTTACACTCTATAGAGGATTATGCCCTGTACCCACGTATAGTGATTTCATCACATTTCAGTGACTAGAAAACCTCTATGTTGCCATGCTGGCCAAGCATAATCACACTTCCTTTGGTGTGAGGCCAAGAGATCACTACATGCTATTACAAAGGTCTACTTCGAGTAAGACATCTGACTTTGCTTGGGTATTCATAGTATAGTAGCATTGCTAAGGTTTCCCATCGCAATGGCCCCCCTTGCACCATGCAGATTCTAGGAGGTAGTCACGGTACCTCTCCGCTCAACCAAGTCAGATACACTCCCTGAAGCATTCCTAATTAGTAAGCAAGTTGTTCCATACCAGACACATGGTGGCACATGTTGTCCTGTGGGGTCGACTCCTAAGAACTGGCCCTTAACTGATTCAAGCAAGACTAACCACAAACCATGAGGATCACAACCTTCCCCACCATATCACAACCTTGCTCAAACCTCGACATCTATCTATGACCAAAACACCACCATCATCCCACAGGATTAAAGACTACGGGTCAATTCACATCTCGCAGGATGGAAGACCAGAGCTACGCATAGCTCGTTATCTCGCAAGATAATAGACCACAAGACCACTCAACATGTCACAAGATGGAAGACTACAACCACTCATTATATCACAAGATAACAGACCACAAGTCATCTCAACATCTCGCAAGATGGAAGACTTGAACAATGATACATCTTAAATCAAGAGTAATGGCTCAACAATGAAGCTATGACTGCAGGGTGAAGCGGACTAGACACAAATCCTCAATCTAAGATTACATGAAATAATGCAGTAGGGAAACATACTATGACTCATCATTTTATGCATTAAACAATAAGTAAATAGAGCAGGAAAGGAATAAAAGGTGCTACTGGTCAAGGATTCACTTGCCTTGCTGCTCAAATTGCACAAAGTCTTGCTCTTGAAGGTCTTGAAAATTATCCAACATCAGCACATCTGATTAACGGCAACCAGAAACAAATACCATAGTACAATAAATAAAATAGTACATCAAACATTTCCTAAATGCTAATCAAGCAGTACTGAAATAATCTACTCATCGCTATGAATGTTTGAGCGCAAGAATCATCTAAATCGGAGCTACAGTTCAAAAGATACGAAGGTTTAATGGTTAGGGTTTTAAATTAAAATCAAATAAACTAAGCAGTGACGAATCTGCAATTTTAGAAAATAAAACAGAGGCTTACAGAAAATATTAAGGCTAAAATGTAAATTCATAAAGCCTGAGGATTTCTGTGTAAATATATTGGGTGGAATCTGCAATTTGAACAAAATACAGGGACTATACTGAAAATCTACACTTAAAAATCTGTTTTTTGTAAAAACTGGGGACTGAAACAGAATTTGGAATACTTGGAGCATTGGGTGCAAAGATTTGTAGAGGCTCAACTGTAAAATATATTTTAAACCAAAAACGATTTATTTTCCTGTTGGAAACTCATGGACCAAGTCATGAACCACGAACGGAGGCTGGTCCATGGTGGACTGGGCGGCGGCGCGCCTCACCGGCGTCGAGCGCGCGGCTGATTCAGGCTGTGGAGCTCACCGTGGTGCGATGGGAAGGAAGAGAGAGCCAAGGGGGTCCTCACCATGGGCAAGAGATGGTAGAGAGCGGGGATGGAGCGAGGTCGGCGGTGAGCTTGAAGGGAGGCGGTGGTTCGGTGCTCATCGACGAGGAGATACAGATGCGGAGAGGCGAAGCCAAGGTGTGGAATGGAGGCAGTGGGTGATGGCCATCCCGGTGGTGCCTTTTATAGGGTGGCGGAGGGAGGAGAGCGGACGGGAGGTGAAGGGGAATGGTGACCAGTGGCGGTGGAGTTTAAATTTGTCGGTTTCGCGTAGCCGAAGGGAAACGACGGGAGGGGAGAGGACGGGGTGGCGGCGCCAGTTGACCTGCACCGGAAGGTGGCACGGGAGAGCGGCCAGAAGCGTGTGGTGCGGAGAAGCGGTTAGCCGAGGGCGACGGCGGTGGCTTGCCCATCGGGAGGTGGGAGATGAGGGTAGGAGTGGGCCAGGTGGGCCGCGGGTGGGCTATAAAGGCCGAATGGGCCAGCTAATGCTGCAGGGCCAGTGGAGGAAAAAGAAAATTGAAAAAATGGAATCGGGCCGCTAGAAGGACTTGGCCAAAAGGAGTTTCGGGTTGAAATTAGAGATCAAATACAAACGTGCTATAGAATTTTGGTTTTCGAATAGATTCAAGGATTTGGATCAAAAACAAAGAGGTTTAAACATTTCCAAAACAAAATTTGAACTGGATTTCAAAATAGAATAAAATGAAATCAACTTTTCAAAAAATTTCAAAACTAGAAAATCTAGAATTTGGTTTAAATATTCAAATTTAAACCAAGTTCCTTAAACAAAGATATTTTCAAATTGACCAAACCTAGGTTCTGGAAATTCGAAATGAAATTTAAATATTTTTGAAAATCAAGCTTTTGGATTTTGAGACCTGGGTTTTAAGTAAAAATCAAATATTAAACCAAGGAGATTTTCAAAATGAAAACAAGGAATTTGAAATTGTTTCACCGGGTTTTTGTTTTGAATTTAATCTAATTCTAATTCGAACGAAAGTAAACACTTTCTACTCACACTATAAATCTAAAGCAATACATCAGTACAAAAAAATGCATGGTGGCATGAATGCAAGATACAATTATTTATAGCCTAAATTAATTTAATAATCTAGAAAATAGATTTTTGCCTAAATGAATTAATTTCTCCTTTATAATTTAAAGACAAATTTTAATCTATTGAGAAAAAGTTTTAAAAATTTAGTGACTTTTAGTCAGATTTGAAAATTTGGAATTTTGGGGTGTGACAGGGGTGAGTACCTTCCTATTTGTTTAGGTATTGCTTTCATTTTTTGGGTAGCTTAAATTGGGCATGTTATATTACTTTTTATGTAATAGCTCTATATAAACAAAGGAATAAAATAAGAAAACATGTCAAGTTTTGCAGCACCAAACGAGATCGGTTCTATTTTGTTCACGTGAGTTTTGTGTTCTTGATCATCCAGTTCTAATATGGGTGGCCACAGCCCATCATGAAATTCAGCAAAGAAACATAGTACCCCTGCCCACATCGACTCCATCGGTCCACACTGCTTGGACGAGAGTACAGGTGGCCAGCAGTGGCACTGACAGGCGGACAAAGAAGCAGAGGGACCCCAAGAAGAGCGCCAAGCAGTCGACGAGCTACTGTCACTGCTGCACCAAGAGCGCTAGCGACACGGCCGAGCAGCACAACTACATGAGGGTGCTTCTCACCGAGAAGACTGCATCCAGCGCACACGGCCAATAGGGATGCTGGAGCAGCGCCCTGGTCGGCATGTGGTGGCCACAGCTCGAGAGCATTGTGGAAGAGACGTCGGGTAAGGAGAGCTTGAAGAGCCCTGTCCTATGATCTCCCATGCATATTCTTTCAGTTTTCTTTCTTGCTGCCAATGTGTGAATACCACGAGAACCGTGTTTGCGACATCCGGGGTTGAATGAGCGGTCTTTAGCTCTAGAGATGAGGGGAAATTGAGACAAAATAACTGTAGACCCCAATGTGTACAGAGATCAAGATTTGGTTGAGATCATACAAACTTTTTCAAATAGAACATGTCCTCTGTTTACCTTTTGCTATATTTTGTCACAGTCTGCTTGAACGAAAGAGGGCACTACAGGAAAACAGTGAATTTACGACAGCGTTTCTAAGTTACGATGGCCTAGACTAGGTCCGTTGTAATTAAAATTATATAGGACGGCCAATTTGAGCCATCATAAATAGTAGGTTATTTACGACGGCCCAATTTGCCTATTGTAACTTAATGTTATTTACGACGGCCAAGACTTGGCAGTCATAATAAGGGAACGCTATACCCTAATCTTCTCCACACTAACCCCGGTCCAAATCTCCATCCCGCGTGCCCTGCCACGCTCGCCCGCACCATCCTCTCCGCCCAACACCTTCGCTACTGTGCCCTGCTCCCCACACCACTGGTGCCTGCCTCCACGCTTGCTGCCTGGTGCGTCCACTGCCCACCGTGCTGCCTCCTTCGGCACCCGCACAGCCTCATCCAGCGCACGCCCCACTGGCAAGCTCCACCACGGCGCCAGCGGCCATTGGATCTGAACTCCTCGACTACATTTGAAACAGAAAAAAATAAATTTCCAACATTCAAATTCAGATCACATGATTCAAATATTTAATTCATACAGATTCATGGAAAATGGAAAGCAATTCATGTTCATCATTCACATATATACAAGTTCATCATTTACAAAATTAACATATGCACAAATTCACCATTCACAAAATTAACATCTGCAAAAGTTCATCATTCACATATATACAAAGCTAGCAATGACAAATTCATGTTCACACTCAAAACCTAGATATACAACGTTAGCAATGACCATGCAGCCATCTCTGATCTTGTTCGTAAAACTTTGCATATTTTCCTTTCTTCCACAATTCAAAAGGTTCAGGATGTTTTGCCACCTCAGCTTCTCTATCCCAATAGGCGCCCTTTGGATGAACTAGCATAGTATGAAATTCTGGATCCTTGTTACAATGACTTGTAGAGTCGATTCCTGAAATTGACTACCTTTTGTAGTACTATTGTGTGGTTGAATATATTAAGGAAACAAATATTAAATGTGCATTGAGAGAAAGGAACAAATGATATTACTAAATATGCAACCAAATACGAGTTACTTACATCTATAGAAGCATAATCTTCATCAGGAAATGCTATCTTCATCCTATTTCTAGCCTCTATGAAATGGCAAACATAGTAGCCACACAGCAAGTTTCCAGGATCCTGTTAGGGACACGAAGAAAAATTGTTAAGTTAATATGCACACACACAAAAATATACTGATATAAAATTTTAGTTACATTATAGTACCAGATAATATGTTTTGAAACACATTTCATTTGGTTGTTTGTGATCATGTGGAGCATCAGGCATCTTCAAGTAAAACCTATATGATCTGATACATTCAGAAATAAATAACATACATAGTTAGCTTGATGATGAATATTAATTATCAGTTCACCAAAGAATTAAGAATGTCATCGATAAGTTATTATTGATTTAGGGCATCCAAGAAATCATGGTAGGTTTTGTGGTCACGGTCGAGAGAGTCAAGGACCCAAACGTTTCCCCACTTTATTACTATCATTAGAGCAATCAAACGATCACTATAGAAATATGTAACAATGTTAGTGTCTTAGTTGATCAATAAACAATCTAATGGGTAACATAATAGAAAAAACTTTGTCAATGTGATACGGGGCCATTATGCAGTCTTTGTCTCGCCAGGCATACATGGTTGTACATCTGAAGCATACTACAACATCCCTAGCTTGGTTTTGCTTTTCCTTGTCTTTCTTCTTGGACTTGCACTTTTTGAAAACCAGGTTAATGACACTCTGGCTCATTAGATTTGGTTTTAGGTACCCAACACATTTTGAGCTACCAACCATGTAACACCTCCTAAATAGGGGAATCTTGTAGTCATGCATTGTATTTATTACTTTATAGTTCGCTGCTTATACATAATGAAGAAATGTTAGAAACACTTACATGCACCAAATGGTTATCAAAGTGGTGTCCATTCTTTGAAAATGATAGAGGGCGTGTATGTCTTCAAATGACACAGGTATGTCAAATGGATCATAGTTTAAAAGTTCTCAAGGAACCTTAAGCTTGGATGAATTCAATACCCAGAGCACATGCTTTCAAGTACCACCCCTGAAAGGACTTCACCAAAAAAACCCTCTCTGTGATCTTACATTTTGGTAGGAGTGGCTTGCCATGATTATAGGTGGTGAAATTACCATCTTCATAATCCCAGGTTCCTTCTGGTTGTAGGACTACCTTTTTCTTCACCACCACTACTTGTTCCTTACAGCTGAAGGACTCTTTCATGCCACCACTATATGTATTTCTCTTTGATGGCCCTCCATAATTCTTTCTTTTTCTCAGTTGGGACCAAATGCCAATGCTCACATGTGATCCGAGCATTTTCCTTAACCAAAGTGCCACAATCATTGTTCCGTTTTGCATTGGTTCCCTTAGGCTCGGTTGGCTTCTCATAATGCTCCACTTCTGTTATGGCAAATATGCAAGCATGTAGCTCATTTTTCTTCCTTTGGACACTCTTTGATACTTTTCTTGATTTCAACAACATGAAAACTTGTCATCCTCCGGTACATAATCCGGGTTGGGCTGCTCCACATGTGGCCTTTTATGATCAATAGGGGAAGGTGTCTGATATGATACAAAGGTAGTAGAATCACCTTCCCCTTCACTAATAAATGAAAAAGGATAAAGAGAAGAAATGGAGAAGATGGGCTAGATCATCTAGATGTGTAGGATCTGCTCTTATTCTAATAGCATGTATTCATGTACATATACATAAATATATAAAAATATATTGGTATAGTTAAAACAATATATGGCAGCATGTAAAAAATAGAACATACAATAGGTGTATTCTGTAGAAGTTCGTCTTATTACCATGTAAATTCATTGGCAGTGTTACTCATTTTAGATCAATTCAACTATGGACAACTTCACTTCAGTTTGAACTGTGGACAACAACAATTCAATTTGTACTATGGATAACATCACTTCAATTTGCACTATGGATGACAGCAATTCAGTTTGAACTCTGGACAACATCACTCCATTTGTCACTATGGACAATAACAATTCAGTTTGAACTATGAACAACAATAATTCAGTTTGAACTATGGACAATAGTAATTCAGTTTGAACTATGAACAACAATAATTCAGTTTGCACTATGGACAACTTCACTTCAGTTTGAACTGTGGACAACAACAATTCAATTTGTACTATGGATAACATCACTTCAATTTGCACTATGGATGACAGCAATTCAGTTTGAACTCTGGACAACATCACTCCATTTGTCACTATGGACAATAACAATTCAGTTTGAACTATGAACAACAATAATTCAGTTTGAACTATGGACAATAGTAATTTAGTTTGAACTATGGACAACAACAATTCTGTTTGAACTATGGACGACAACAATTCACTTTGATTTTGATTCACACAATAAGGGATCAGAAAGACAAAGAGGTGAGGCAGGAGGGGAGATGGTCGACACACTCGGGGTGTGCGATGTAAGCTCCAGTGTCAATTGTCATGGATGGGAGCTCGGGGTTAGGGATGTGAGCTCGGTTGTCAAGTGTCTTGGATGTGAGCTCAAGGTTGGCCATGCATGCTCTGGGACATATTTCTTTAGCTGCAATCCAAAATATCAAAAAGAACATTAAAGGTAGAATGATGCTTATAAGGTTACCAGGCACCTTGACAGGAAGGTCGAATGCCTAGGAGGGAAATCCTATGGTGAGAGAGGAGGCTGGAGTTGGGAGACAGAGAGCTGGCACACCTCGACACCAAGGCCACAATCTCTGACAAGAAGGGATGGTAGGAATGGGAAGGCTGCAACAGTAGGGCAGGGCAAAATTTTTGCAGCACGACGCCGGTGCAAAGGGATAGGGTTTGAAGCGAGAGGCGTGACATATATATGAAGCCACGAAAACCAGTCACAAGGCGTGTGAAAAGATGAAAATTTTGGCAGCCCATGCAAAAAATGAAACCCTACGGTGTTGGGCATCGCTGATATCAATTTGCTCGATAATGAGGTGTCTATATATCTTTTAGAAAAACATTTCATGGAATATGAATTTAGCATTGAAATTTGGTGTAAATGTAAGAATTATATCTGTACGCACATGGGGTGTTGGCTGGAATTTGTAGAAGACAAAAAAATATGGGGCCTGTAGTATGTAGACACGGGTTGGTCTTCAAAGACCACATATCTTATGGTACATGTATCTCCATTTTGAACACACTTTTTTAGGACAGTCCTAAAAAATTAACAAAAATATACACTAATTCAGGGACACATAAAATAGTAACAAAATGAAATTGAACTCAAAACATGAAATATTTTCAGAGTTAAAAATCAGGAAATAAGTGGAAAAGACTAAGACAGTGTGGGGCATGGTGACGCAATCAAAGACCGACGCTGTTGTATCTACATACATCTATGGCAAATCAAACTTTTTTGTAGCAATTGTGGATTTTGAATTTGGCATTGAAATTTTGGTGTATATGTATGTCTTATATGTCTCTGCATATGGCGTGTTCAGTGAAATTTGTAGAAAAAAATTATAGGGGGGTTATATGTAGACATGGAGGTTTCGCTTCAATGTCATCCATGTTCGAGACAGGGGAGCGCACCTCCATGGCAGTGCCGCGCGGCTGCCTGGCCAAATTCAGCTCACCGACAGTAAGAGGCTAGTGGGGGAGGGGGCTAGGACCATGCCGACTCTTCATGGGACCGATTTTGGGGGTCAGGAGGGATGGGGGCTCACAAGGTGAGGCGCTCCATGGCGATGAGCTTGGATGGAGGGGAACTGCTGATGGTGGCATAGACTAGAGATCGGCGGCGATGGCTCACGGGTCGTAGAGGAGAGATGCATCGCCAGGAAGCTCATGGAGGTGGTTGCGGGGCCGGAGGGTGGATGGTGGTGGTTGTTGATGGCGGGTGGTGGTTGTTGATGGCGAGACCTTCTTCTTAGTGGAAGTGGGCCGCAGTGGAGTCCTCTGAGCGTTGTGGCCGATGGTTTGAACCAGAGATGAGGGACAACACGAGGACGGTGAATGAGTGCTCGAGGGAGGTGGAAACTAGTGGCGACTATGGCGGCGGTATCGGTTGGCGCGGTGGTGCGAAAAGTGGAGCAAGGTGACAGTGAGAGCGGTGGCTTTGGGTGTGTGTGTGAAGCAAGGAGGAGAAAGAGGGATTGGCTTCGGCAGCGACCATGTGCCGAAGATAATAGCGGCAAGGTGACCATGACGGTCAGTGGCTGGCGGTGGCGGCATAGACAGGCAACAACCAGGGAGCGATAGGGTAGGGCGGTGACCGGGGCGCGTGGTTAAGTCGCTCAGGGTGACTGATAGTTGGGTCCTAGGCCCCTTTTAAATTTCCAATGTTTTTCAAACTTCCAATTTTTGAAATTCGAAATGACGAACTTCCCAATGTCCAAACTTCACCAAACATTTTGAGGTGACCAAATAGACATCACAGAGCAACTTTACTTTTCGGCTCAACTTCCAAATCCTTCTGGATTTTGAATTGGAAAATCTAGAAACAATTCCAATTTGAATCTTGCTTAAAATTTAAAGGGGTACAAACCTTTTGGGAAAAATCTCATAAATCTATTAAAATTCTAACTTGAGGTGATTTTTACGAATGTAAATTTAGATGGCCATGCCTGTATGCCAAAATTTTGAGTTCCTTAACAAGTGACAATTGAACTTGGTTTATTAAAATTCAAATAGTGGATTTGAATTCGAATTCAAACTTAAACCAAGGTACACTGTAGAGGTATTGTAGAAACACTATATCTACTACAGTGACACTAGGGTGTCACATGGAGCTCCTTGTAATAGTTGTTTGAGAATACAAAATTTGACTTAATGGCCATAAGACGCGTCACGAAAGTGATGGCTCTTACTATCATGTGTTAATGCAACGACACTTCTGAATCTCTAAGGATGTTGAAAAAATTTTGAACCTCCGGTGTAGGAGTATCCTCATGGTTTGTTTGAAGCTCCAACCGTATAACATCAAACATCTCATCCATCCTATCATCCTCTTCCACTACATATGTAGTTTGACAAACAAACTCACCATGGTGCATCCACACCTCATAGCCTGGCATGAAACCAACATTACAATGGTGCAGTGTCAATGTCCCCTTATCCTCGCAAACATTTTTCAGCATCTGCTGAATGGTCACTTCACGCCATGATTGTTTTATAAAGAGAATGCACTATTGATAAATTTATGAGCCTTGTTCACCCTCTAGTTCATGTAAGCTCCTCCTTTCTTCCAACCACCACACATCCACCCATTGTCCTCAGTCATTCTAGAGTCAAAACATTCATTCAGTTAAGATGCATTATGAGTACCACACATTTCTAGATAGCACAACCCTATATATTTCTATAGGAAAGGATAAGTCATAAACCCACCCAAGATATGCTGACAAACCATCGATTTGTGACGAGCCATGAGTCCGAATGAAATTTTGACAACATAACTCTATTGTTCTCCAATTGCATGCCTCACAATGGTGCAACATAGAGAGAGGACCTAGCCAATGGCTGGGAGGCGTGTCACACCTCAAAATTCTAAATTTTGGAATGTGACAAAATTTTACTAATTTTTAAAACTTTTTCTCAGTAGATTAAAAATTGCCTTTAGAGTATAGAGAAAAAGTCAATTTATTTGGACAAAAGAGCTATTTTCTAAACTATTAAATTAATCTAGTCCTTCATATAAATATTTATTGCATTCATGCCGCCAAGAATTAATTTGGTAATGCTATATTGATTTAGATATGTAGTGAGAGTAGAAAGTGTTTGCTTTCATTCGAATTCAAGTCCGGCTTGGGTTTAAACAGAAATCCAAATTAGAAAAGGAATATCAAAATCCTTGTTATGCATTTAAAGATATCTTTATTTAAAACTTTGACTTCCAAAAATACAAATTTCTGATTCCTGAAAAGATTTGAATTTTTCTTGGGATTCAAAACCTGGCTTTGAATTTCAAAACTTTGCTTAAAAATCAAAACCAAGATTTGAATTCAAATCTTTTGAACTAAATCCCTTAGTTTCAAAATCCCAAATTTTATGTTTTGGAAGAAGGTTTAAATCGTGGGCTGGATTTCAAAATCCATTCTGATTCAAATTCCAAATGTTCAGCAACCCAAATTCATTCTCCCCATTTTGGCCTGAAATTCATTTTCTCCCTGACCCATATTCATTAAGCAGCCCTTTTAATTCCTCAATCATTTCCAAGTGCCCGGTCACTTTCCCAGCCCACGAAGCCTTTTGGAACAGCTAGGGCCTTGCGCACCTTTATTCCTCCTTCGGTCAAAATGAAGCGGCCACCACCGCCTAGCGCCACTCTGCCACCCCTCCACACCACGCTAACCAGTGCCCCGCCTCCTTCATCTCCCGTAATGGCTATCCCCTCTGTTTCGTCTCCCTCTCCGTTTCATTTCGACATCGAAACCATAGCATTGAACAAGCTCCAGTCTCTAGCCACCATTCCCCTTTGTCTCCGGCCACCTCCCCTCCCTTCTTGGCCCTATTAAAGCCACCCTGACAAATGCAATTCTCCGTGCAACCCATTTTTCTCTTCAGCTCATCTCCTCCCCGCTCTGAAGCTCTCTCCCACCGGGGACACGTGGTCATCTCAGCCTCACTTTGTCGCCGGCCGCGATCCGCCACCCAGCTTCACCCGTGGTGAGGACTGCAGTGATCCCCTCCCTCTGCTAGTGTAGTCACAGCCATGAACTAGGGCACTGGAGTGCCCGCACGTGGCAACTCCGACGAGAGTGCCACCCATACTCGGCACGAGTCCCCCATGGACCGGCCAGAGTAGTGGTCTACGACCCATTGATTGAGTGTACAACGTTTTCCATTCAAAGATAATTCCAATATCCAGTTTAATCCCAGATTCTGACACCGAGCCCCCTGAGCTTTGCACAAATTACAATCTAGTCCCCAGGTTTCAGTGAAACTCATTTCCAGCCTTGTAAATTTACATTTGAGCCCCTGTCCTTTATCCAAATTACAGTTCCATCCTGTCTTTTTACACAGAACCTCCTCAACTATTTTGTATTTACATTTTTAGTCCCTAATTTTTTGTATTAAGCTACTGTTTAATTTTCTAAAATTGCAAATTTGTCCCTAACAATAAAATTATTCATAACATTTGAATCGTAGCTCCAAGTCTAGTGATTCTTGTGCTCTCGTGATCGTAGCATCATGTAGATTAATTTGGTACTGTTTGTTTAGTCCTTAGACCATGTTTGGTGTAATATTTCTTAGTATTGCATGTTTCTTTATTTTCGGTCATCGTTGTATAGATTATTCATTCTTCACTAACTTCCATGATCTTGAAGCCGAAGACTTTGAGTAGTAGCAAAGGGAAAGAGGCAAGGGTCACTGACCATGTTGAACCCATGTTCTTGCTTCTTCCTCTATTACTCCAGCATGCATTTAATTGGAATCCTGTGATATTTACATTTTTGTACCATTCCTTGTCGCCATAGCTTTTGGTTATGTTTGGGCAGTTGCCTTAGCACTGCAGTCTTTAGGTATAATGTTGAGTCCTACTCATGATTATGGTTTATGGATGATCTATGTGGAGATGTTGTGAGATGAACTTTTAGTGGTTAGATGTTGGGATTTAAGCAAGGTCATGATATTGTGGAGAAGGTTAAGAACTTCATGGTTTGTTTGATAGTCTTGCTCGAATTAGCTAAGGTCCGGTTCTTGGTACTGGACCCCCAAGACAACATGTGCCACCACGTGTCTGGTATGGAACAACTTGCTGGCTAATTAGGATTGCTTTAGGGAGTGTTCCTAACTCAGTGGTTCGGGGAAGGGTACACGGAGTACTCGTGATCCGCATGGAGCAAGAGGGGCCTCTGTGGGGGAATTGTAGCAATGCAAGAGGGGCCTCTGTGGGAAAACCTTAGCAAGGCAAGACATACCACCTAGAGTAACCATTTGTAAAGACACGTAGTGATCTTGAAGGATGTGTCCTTGTGCTTTAGTAGGCATGATAAAATGGAGGTTCTTTGGTCATCGAAAGGTGATGAAATCACTAGGCATGGGTACAAGGCACAAATCGTTGCATAGTGTACAACTGTTATAAGTCATGCTCACAGTTACGAGCGGTCTGGGATCCTTTTGGGATTAGTTGGTGATGATTGGTGATGGATGGGATAGTTTTGGTGAGAGTGTGCGACTCAGTGTCAACCCATGTCCTCTATGGAACATAACCTCTGTGGTTATGTTTTTACTTAATTGGGTTGGCTAGTTTCACCTCACTTAGTAACTAGGTTGATGGAGTAAATGAACACTAGGTGTAGGGTGATTTCTGTAGTTAACCTTAGTCATGCCTTATCCTTAATTATTGCATACATATCACTTTTTCCCATAGATGCTAATAGCAACCATAAGTCTAATCATCCTTGTTGTAACGCTGCTCAGAAGATGAAGAAGAGATTATCTACTTCTAGGAGTTCTTCTAGAGGCGAGTGATTGCCACCGATCGATTGCCTGTGGAGTGGAGCCTTCCACTGTTCCTCTATGAGAGTCAACCTAGTCTTTTATAAAGACAAAATCTCGTGTAATAGAGTTAATATATTTAAAACATTTGATTTTCTGTATTTATATTATGGACAGTATGTTTGAAAACTTGTTCCTGGGCATACATACTATAAGCATTCAGTTTTGATTTTAAAACTAGGAGTGACAGAATGGTATCATAGCCGTGTCAACCGTATGAATGCTAACCTTGATAGAAGATTCTAATTTTTAAAGGTTATTTTACAACCAAAACTATTTCTACTCTGTCCCTCTTTAAAACTTCTATTCTACTACTTATCTTCATCTGTTATCTTGCTCTTCTTAGCCTATCTGCTTTGGAAAAAAGATTTTACCAACTTTTTCCCAAACTTTTAAAAATCTTGTAGATCTCCCCCTTTAAGATCACTCTTCATTAGGAATAAGTTGGGACACTTCTTCCTCTGAGAGCATTTTTTAGACCAATAGTTTGCTTCATTCATTACTTAACGAGGTACAATCATGTTGCAAAGTATGCAACAGAAATGAGGGAGGGTGACAGTACCACTCACACCTACCTCTACCACTATAAGCTTCCTTGGCACAACAATGAGCCGCCAAGTTAGCGTTCCTACTCACATGCACAAGTGCAGAGGTATTGAAAGAGGGACTAAGATCATGAATATGAGTGAGGATATGGATAATTGAGGATCTTTGCGTCGATCTGGAATTCCAGAGGTCAACGAGCTGCTTCGAGTCTGTTTCACAATAACTGATGTAAAAGCCCTCCTTGGTAGCATTTATACAACCATTCGAACTGCCTCTGCTTCTGCTTCAAGTGTAGATCCCACATTTGGTAACCGGGAGCACACAACCCATATAAAAATGCAGTTAGAGTTGCATGCAACCACACCAATAGCGCCTGTATAATTCTCCTTAACAAAAGCTACATCCACATTCAGTTTGATTTTTCCTGGTGGCGCGGGTTTCCACACCAATGAGCTTTCGGTCAAGATGGTTTTGCTAGTTGATGTGTTGCCTCTATAATCCAATCCAGTGCTTTTCGAATAGGAATTGGTGTTTTGCCATGCTTTCTATCATTTCTAGAGCACCACAAGTACCACATCTTGTTGAGTATTATGGCAGCCGGTATTTGTAGACAACAGTCAGGATCAATTAGATCATACGACCAAGTAACTGGATGGAGACACGGTACTTTAACTCCAGTGAGTTTCCACACTGCCGACTAGAATTGTTTTGCTGAAGGACACTCTATCAAGGCATGATATGTAGTTTCTTCTTGGCATCCAAATGTCTCACAATTGCTCAGTTGTTCAACATGTCGTTTCCTCAAGTTTCATCTTAATGGTATAGAATCTTGAATGACAGCCACCAGAAAACTTGGTACTATAGGCGGTACATTGAGCTTCCATCACTACTATAGAATACGTCTATAGTATCAGCTGGTAAGGTATCTTTGATATCGGCCCGCCAGACCAATATCATTTATACGATACAAAAAGGAGGCATTTTTAGTATCGGTTGTCTTAAGACAGACGATACCAATAAGTGTCCTGTCTGTCCGATATCCAAGGCATTATTGGTATCGGCTGACTTATGACGGTCGACATCATTAAGTTCTGTACAGATTGAAAATAATATTTGAATTTGCTATGAAACATATATATTTTTCAAATTCAGAATTCACAGTAATATATACACAAGACATTCACAAGAATATTCACACAACATCACTGG
>VSTD030000088.1:0-20028 GCA_008808055.3 Sporobolus alterniflorus | reverse complement strand
ACCACATTTGTTGAAACCTTTTCATTGTAAAGTTATAATCAACATGCATTATACAGAACATCCATCTTGTGTTATTTATGGTCCTGTGGTTTGGAACTGTCCGCCAAGGTATCAGAAATACCTGTTGTGCTCATGTGACTTGGTATGTCGTATGCACTATCCCGTCAACCAGTCCTTTGTCTAATGAACATTACTTTCCAGATTAATGGAATAAAGTCATGACAGTGAAGCTTGAGTACTAATTTATATTGAGCCACCGATGTGCTTTGACAGCGAAGTTTGAGTACTAGTAAAAATTTGAAATGTCCCAAATCATACAAATCAGTTGTGTTCTGGTAATATAGTATTTGGTAACAAGGAGTTTTTGTAGGCTCTGTCACTCTATAACCTGGTCTATTATCTTTTATGTTTTTCATGAAAAATCGTTATTCATTGGCATTATTCAAAGAATAAATTGAATAACTTTGGGTGTAGCATAATTTGTAACTTAAATGCTGTAGTTATGGGTCACAATAGAGAACCTTAAAAATCATACATACACCTGAAAGAAGTGATGTTATAATAAATCATCTCTGTCAGCGGCCAGGGCCTGAACCAGGTAAGCACGAACGCTACGGCGAAGGTTGTATTTAAAGGAAGTGACCGGCGGGGGGCCTGGACCATGGCGGCGCCGTCACGGTGCCATGGCGAGGACGTGGCAGGTAGCTGTTCGGTACGGGAAATGGCTAAAGCCTACAATTTAGCGATGATCTCCTCAGGGTGCCGCTCCTGTTCTTATAGCCCACGGCTTACAACCAATCATCCTTATTAAGCGGCCCAATCCAACTAATTGCAACCGAAGAGCAAACTAATCAATCTAATTGCTTCCCGCCTCTGCCATCCCGTCTCTCCTGTTTCACCGAGAGTAGCGGAGACCGACCATGACATCTCTCCCGCCCTCGAAACGAAGCTCATCCTCGAGCTTGAACGACGGGTAGAGGTGTTGGAACTCTTCAAGGTCCACCTAGCTGGCGCCCGACAGGTCTTGCCCAACCCAGCGCACGAGCAGCTCGCGGTGGCCCCTAGCAAGGCAACCCTTGACAATAGACTCCGGCATTGGGCATGCTCGGCCATGGTGAATTGGTGGCAGCACGCCAGACCCGATCGGAGGCTCAACTCTGTACTTCTTCAATAAGCCCACATGGAAGATGTCGTGGAGCTTAGCGTCGGCTGGCAGCTGGAGGCAATAGGCGACGTCACCGATCCACTCTGTGATCATGAATGGGCTGTAGAACTTTGGCCCCATCTTGCCCCGCGCTTGGACCTCGAGCGATGCGATCGACCTATGGAGCAGCCACAACCACACCCACTCGCCGATGGCGTACTCCAACTGCCTGTGCTTGCGGTTGTAGAAGGTTTTGTGCTGTAGCTGAGCTTGTTCCAGGCGGTCGCGGACTTCAACTACGAACTAATCTCGCTCCCGCATCTGGGCCTCCACCGTCGGCAACCATGCTTAGCCTGGCGAATAAGCTTGCACGGAAGGTGGATCGTGACTGTAGATAACGCAGAACGGTGTTGTGCAGAGCAATGATTGGAAGGAGGAGTTGTAGCAAAACTCTGCCCAAGGCAGCCACCGAAGCCAGTCGTGCGGACGATCGCCGGACAAGCACCTGAGGTACATTGTGATGGTTTTGTTGGTAACCTCAGATTGGCCACCCGATTGTGGGTGGAACGCCGATGAGAATTGTAGCTTAACGCTGGCCATGTCGAACAACTCCCTCTAGAATCGGTCGGTGAAAGCGGGATCATGGTCGCTCATGATCGAGCCTGGGGCGAGCCTGGGATGCCGTGAAGCTTGACGACATTGTCGAAGAAGAGTTGCACGACTGAAGTAGAGAAGCGGTCGATGACGGTGAGGATTCATGACTTGCCATGAACTTTCGGGAGGCCTTTGATGAAGTCGACGGCGATGTCCGCCCATACCGTTGATGGCACTTGGAGCAGCCCCGCCGGGTGCAGCTGCTCTATCTTGTTCCTCTGGCAAGTGAGGCAGGACCACACCCACTCGCGCACCACCGCTCACGCCAACATGAAAGTCCTCGCGAAGCCGGTGTAGAGTTTTCTCGGTGCCTTCATGGCCCACCCTGTGGCACATGGCGAGGATGTCCTGAAGCGATGGCGACGCTGCTGTGATGTAGACCTTGCCCCTCACCAAGACCAACCCGTTGATGACGCATCACAGGTCGCCGTCTGTTGCTGCAGCTCGATGAGGGCCGGGACGGTGGTGAACTCGTCGCGGAGAGCATCGAAGACTTGGAACGTCGGGGTCGAGATGTCCACCATTGTCGCCGTGCCGTTCGTGTCCCGACGGGAGAGCGCGTCGGCCACGACATTGCCCGATCCTGGCCGGTATTCCACGCGAAAATCAAAGCCGATGATCTTGCTCATCCACTGATGTTGGGGAATCATTGACAACCTTTGATCGAGCAAGAACTTTAGGCTGTAGTAGTCGGTGCGGATCAAGAAGGCGTGGCTTCATAGGTATGACCGCCAGTGCTTGATGGCTTGGACCAAGCCAATCAGTTCACGCTCATAGGCCACCAGGTTGGTGTGGCACGGCGCGAGTTGGCGACTGAAGAACGCGATCGGCCCCTTGCCCTGATTTAGAACGGCGCCGATGCTTGCACCCGACGCATCGCACTCCACCACGAAGGTCTGCTCGAAATTAGGGAGTTGCAGAATGGCAGCCGATGTCAGGGCATGCTGGAGCTCACGAAATGCCACTGCGGTGTCGGGTCCCCAAACGAAGCCATCTTTGCGGAGGAGGTAGGTCAGGGGAGTTGTGATGGCCCTGTAGTCTTTGATGAACCGTCAATAATAGCTGACGAGCCCTAGGAACACGTGGACCGCACGAACCAACCCGAGCATGGGCCAATCGAACACGGTGCGAACCTTTTGGTCATCCATGGCGACGCCGACCACGGAGACCACATGGCCGAGGTAGGCCACCTCGTGTGCACCAAACGAACACTTGGACTTCTTCACGGCAAGTTGGTGCTCCTGCAGTTTGGCAAACACCAAATTGACGTGGTGGAGGTGTTCCGACCATGATGGACTGTAAATTAAGATGTTGCCGAAGAAGACAAGCATGGACCGCCGAAGGAATGGTCGGAGAATGTTGTTCATCAACGCTTGGAAGGTTGCTGGGGCATTCGTCAAGCCGAATGGGATGATGAGGAACTCAAACAGTCCTTGATGTGTGCGGAAGGCAGTCTTGTCCACATCGGCTTCATGCATCCGCACCTGGTGATAGCCGGAGCGCAAGTCTAGCTTGGTTAAGAACTCGGCGTCGCGCAATTCGTTGATGAGGTCTTCGACCACCGGAATTGGGAACTTATCCTTGATGGTGGCGCTGTTCAGTGCTTTGTAGTCGACGCAGGGACGCCAAGTGTTGTCCCCTTTCTTCACGAGCAAAACGGGTGCGGAGTACGCCGATGAGTTGGGCCGGATGACCCCTTAACGCAGCAGATCATGACATTGGTGGTCTAGCTCCGCTTTCTAGCCATGGGCATATCGGTATGGCCGCACGGCTACCAACGGAGTGTCGGGCAGTAGCCTGATCTGGTGGCACCTTGTGCGCTGGGGCGGCAGGCCAGTCGGCATGCTGAAGAGCCCGTTGTAGCGGAGAAGCAGGTCCTCCAGGACATCGCTGGTAGCTACCAGCAGGGTAGGAGCGTCGACGGTGGCGTCCGTGGCCGCCCAGCAAGCCTGGTGACCATTTCGAACGAAGGAGAGTAGTCGCTTAGTGAAGTCCCAGAGCATAGGGCCCATGGATTCCAACCACTAGACCCCTAACACCATCTCGTACGAGCCTAGGGCGAGTCTGTAGCAGTCGACGATGAAGCTCTCGTTGCCGTTGGCGATAGACATGTTCCGGTTGGCGATAGACATGTTCCAGCAACATCCTGGACTCAGTCGCCGTTGGCGACGATGACTTGGAGGCCGGCACAGCCGCCGAACTGGATGCCAGCGCGAGCGGCAGCATCGAGATCAATGAAATTGTGCGTTGAGCCGGAGTTGAGGAGGGTGAGGAGACGCACACCATTGACGTCGACATGAAGCTGCATTGTCTTCCCGGAGCGCGACCATATACCCGTCAGCGTGTGGATGGAAATGGTGAGGTCGGTGGTGTCGATCGGTGGCGCCGGGTCATCATCGTCATCCAGCACTTCGATGGAAAAGAGCTGCTTGCACACTTGTTTGTGTCCCTGCGTGAAAAATTCATCGCAGTGGAAACACTGCCGTCTTTTCGGCGTTGCGTGATTTCTGCTGGCAAGAGACACTTGACAGGGGCCGTCGGCTTGGCGGTTGTGGTGGCCGATGGCGCGTTGGCGTTGAGGCTGTCGTCGGGGATGGCAGCGGTGTGTGGCACGAAGGACCACGCCCTGGTACATGGGCCACTGGTGTGGTGACCACATCTCGCTGCTCGTAGGCGCGCACTAGCATGACGGTGGCGTCCATCGTGCCTGGTCGCTGCATCGCGACATCTGTTCGAAGGGACTTGCCGAGGCCGGCGAGAAACAGCTGGACCTGGTGTGCCTCCATGATGGTGGTGTCGCGGCAGGACAGAGCCATCAACTTCATGGCAAAGTCATCGACAGAGCTGTCACGGTGAAGAAGTGCTAGTTCACCGATGGGACTCTCAGTGAGCGGCGGTTTGAAGCGTTTGTTGACCAACTGCACGAAGCGTGTCCACGGCGGCGGCCCGGCGTTGAGTTCCAATCGGTGATACCACAATTGGACTTCGTCAGTGGGGTAGAACGACGCGTATGCGACATGTCGGTCTTCGGGAGTGCGCCACACACGGAAGTACCGCTAACACCGATTGAGCCACGACAGCAGATCCTCAACGCCATCATACTTGGGGAATTCCATCTTGTGTGTGGTGGGGAAGGCGTCGTCATCACCGGCGCGGCGACGGTTGATGTTGTTGGGTGTCCTAGGATCCCCTTGGTTGCGCTGCTCCCTTTCCACCCGGAGGAGTCCTGCACTCAGGAGTTGTTGCTGCTGGCCATGCTCGGTGAAGGCAGTCTCAAGCGCTGTGACTTGATCCTTCAGCAGAACGAGGGGCCTCATCATGTCCATCGATGGATTTGAGGCGGCTGAGCACTTCCGTCATGGAGACTTCTGTCTCTTCGTGCCTCGACCCAGTTGCTACGCCGGAGTTGGTGCTCATGGTGATGGCAGCGGAGGAAGAATCCAAGCCTCGTGATACCAAGTTGTCAGTGGCCGGGGCCTAAACTAGGTAAGCATGAACGCTACGGCGAAGGTTGTATTTAAAGGCAGTGACCAGCCAGGGGCCTGGACGTGGCAGGTAGCTGCCCGGTACGGGAATGGCTAAATCCTACAATTCAGCGATGATCTCCTCTGGGTGCCGCTCCCCTGTTCTTATAGCCCACGGCTTACAACCAATCCTCCTTATTAAGTGGCCCAATCCAACTAATTGCAACTGAAGAGCAAACTAATCAATCTAATTGTGAAATTATCTAACCAATCTGTTTAGACTGGCTGAGCTGGCTTGCCTGGCTCGCTTCCCGCCTCCACAATCCTGTCTCCCCTGTTTCACCGAGAGTGACATCTTCATCTAGACTCTTAGCACCAGGCAATTCTATACAGCCTTTTATGATGGAATTACCATGCACTGTTGTTGCGATTGAAATATCATGTGGTTTCATGTTTTTACTTGCACAAGTGGTTTCGTGTTTTGACATTATTTCCTTGCCAGCTTGCTGCACGGTGGATGACTTGTTGCCATCAATACTGACATATTTGTTTCTTTATAAAATATTTCTGAATATTTATCTGAACCACCATGTGTTTTTCTCTTAAAAACACTTTAATATTTTTTGACCAACAGGTCCAACGGAGAGGAGGTGCTTGTGGATGACAAAGAATTGAAAGCTAATCACCCCTTGGTGGTATGATCTCATTGTCTTCTCATGTTATTCAATGAAGGGAACTTAAATAACACAATATTTCCTTACTCGTTTGCAGCTTATAGATTACTATGAGCAGCATCTTCGTTATAACCCCACCTCGTGAGAAGAATGTCTTGGTGCTATTCCATTCGCCTGCGCTTCTGCTATTGCCAGATAATGAATGGAGATGTATTTACTGTAACATTTTTCTGCTAGATATATTTGTTACTCTATTAAGTACCAGATTAGTTTGTTGTATTTGTCTTGTAATGTTTCTGCTTAGTGCAAGTAAACAATAATGGTGTGGTCTGTAGACGACATGCACTATTGTGTGCTGATATGCTAAGAAGTTAGTTGGTCCGACATTATGAAATTCTGTGACCTGCATGGTTGATGTTAAGGAGTACACTATCTGATGGCAAGATATTTCCAGCAAGTCCGAACCAAATCTGCAATATGCATTGCACCTTTGGGCTGCTCATCTGTGCTACGAAATGGCCGGGAGTGTTGGGTGATCTTATATGTATGTTAATCTGTTCTGTGTGTGATAGCATTCAGTGTTCAAAGCTTTAGATATATCACACATTTTCCATCCGTGTTTCTGCTCTAATGTCACAAGAATGCTCTGTTTTGCATTATTTTGCACACAAAATTTGTTTCCCCCTACTTTGTCATATGTTCTTGGCAACTAGGAAACTTGTAGTTGCAAAATGGCATCATGACCCATACAGTATGGATCGCATGATGTCAGCTGTTGATGGTTTTTTTTGCTGTATATACATTTACTGCAGTTTATCTCGGTTAATTTGAATAGCTCTAGAAAGTTACAGCTGTACATTTATGGTGGTTAATTTGGATTATATTAAAAAGCATTTGAACACAAAATTGGCACTTTATTCAACTGTTAGTGCGGAAGTGTATTGGTATAAAATAAATAGGACCTAAGATTAATTTGATCAACTAGAACAGAGAGAACACAAAGAATAATCTACTAAGTAGTTAACATGAATAATGCTTCGTGTAAAACAACACAGGCTAAATAACCAAACACAAGGTCTGATCATAAGATCATCACTGTGAATTACTTACCTTTGATCCAGCCTAAATGGAGTGTTAAAACCCTCGATGAAGATGTAAAATGAAGGATGAGAGTGGACGTGTAAACATACTTCCTAGAAATCTATTTGTAGACACCACTCTCTCTCGATCCGCTGCACAGCGGACGAAGGGACAACAATGTAGAAAAGCGGTGGCGTAGAGTGAGTTATGGATGAGTCAAAAGTGTTTCTCTCGTGTACAGGATACCTCCTATATAGAGAGGGATTTAGTAACTTATCAATTTTGATCTATCTAAATCCCAGGAACCGCCCCTCTAAAATCTCTCTACATGCAACCGATTAAATAAAAGGCAAAAATAAACTACTAGTTAAACACAACACACAAGTCATGTGATAATAACACAAAATGTGTGCACGCATGTGTGGTATGTTCAAAGCAGCTCCCATTCTCCTTTACTTTTTCTTGTGAAAGATCTCGGTTTGCTTCTATCTAGATGTGTGGGACTAAAGTCCCATATGCCATCTCTACACACCGGCTTATTATATGCAATTGGGTCTCTCTCAAGCAGCCAACAGCTACAAATGGGTCTGGCCTAATAGACCAAAATTCCAACATGTATTCAGTGTAGCAAATTGTTAATTTGCCCAAACCAAAATGGAGAACTCACGAGTAAAACTTCTCAAGGCAGTAAGACAAAAAAAACCAGACAAGGAAGAGAATAATCTAACAGCAGTAGTTATCAAACACTCCAAGCAACAGGCGATTGAGATTCTTAAGAGACTTGAACGGGGCAAAGCGATCCCACTTTGCTTCGCTAGACAAAACGCTTTCTTGCCTTGTATGTCCAGGGGCCTCCTCTATATATTTACGTATGTGCATTTTGTGGTGCAATTCTAGCTTGCTCTTTAAGCTAGGAGTTCAACTGCATTACCTGATCGAGGTCGTACTTGCGCATCAAGAGCAGCTCTTGGGTGACCACCAGGTGGATCTTGCACCATGGATGATGACATGAAGCAACTAAGGTAGGTAGCTTTATTGCGAGATATTAAACCCTTTTTTTTACAGATTCATGGTCTATTCTTCGTCTTTCCATTTCGCTATGAAGATTAATATTTATTCTTTGCTCCATATGGCAATGATTTACATTTCTTCTGGTTCCATTAGTTCTTTACAAAGGTTTAATAATCCTTATTAACCCGTGAATTACAGTACCATATGGGCTAATTATACTTTATGACACCCGGTTCCATCTTTCCAGGGTCAAGTTTTCTGGGGTGGGACATGAAGATCAAGTTGGCAGGGGGACGACTATGGCAATACCGTCTCAGAGAAGCACAGGTTTCGGTAGAGGTGTAAATAATAGCTTGGAAGACTCCTCGTTTTATTTGATTCATCCAAAGAAGCAGGTGACTGACTATCGAAGCTGACTTTAATTTGCCAGGGCTAGTGAACCATGGGAAGGAATACGACGCAGCGTATGCAGCCACCGTGGCAGCGGTGGCGTATGCTATTGCTAAGAGAGAGGACAAGTTATTAGCATCCGGGAACAAGGAGAGGTTAGGGTCGCAAAAGAAGCGTGTCTCATTTGATGAAGGCAGCAAAATTTCAAGATGGTTTAGTGGTAAAGAGTCGCTCGATGATGATTATGATGATGAGCAAGGAGGTACAGCCAGATATGCAATTTGATTCGCATTTTTTCTTAATTTGTTACTGTATGTATCATGCATTTGGCGAAACCAATTTTAGGCAACGTGTCGATAAAGAGGCCATTAAAACCGGCACCGAAGAAGAGGCCGGCCGAAAATGTGATAGAGAACCCAATAAGCTTGAAGAAGGATCATCCAAGTTTGGTACGTAAACCAACAGAAAGGAATGGAAGCAAGAGATTTGAGCAGGTGGTACCGCCTCCCGCTCCCCCAGCCAAGCCAATGAGCGGCTCATCTTATTCTGGTAGAGGCAGTAGAGTTGCCGCTTCCGAAATGGCTACACCCAGCGAGGCGGAAACGATGGCGGATGCTTGGGAGAAGGAGAAGATGGCGAAAATCAAGAGGCAGTAAGTGGTGAATGAATCCTTCAAAATTAATTGCCATTTAGTACAATATTTGAATTAAAACATTCATCTCCGCTAGGTACAACGAGACGATGGACACCATAACCGAATGGGAGGCTGAGAAGAAGGCCAAGGCCAGGCGCCAAAAGCAGCTAAAAGATGAGGTTCGTCACATGTTCTTTTTCTGAAACAAAACTTGTGCTGCATCTGCATGAATGAATTGAAGAAGCTCACTGAAGATCTTTGTCTCCTACATACCTACAGAGTGACTCGGAGAGGAAGCGTGCAAAGGCACTGGAGGAGTACAACGACGATATGTCAAGGATCAACAAGGTGGCTGCGGCATCCAGGTCGACGGCGGAGGACAAGAGGAGGAACGCAGAGACCAAGGTCAGGGAGAAGGCAGACAAGATACGGTCGACGGGGAAGCTTCCCTCCACATGTCCCTGCTTCTGAAACCATGTCCTCCTCTGCTCATCAATTAGCGGGTATATATATAATAAATAAGCGGTGCAAAGGGTCACACATGTTTATTTATGTACAACGAACTCGCGAATGTAATTACTTGACTCCTGAACATTTTAAGCAAACAATGCATTACTTAATCGCATCCATGTTAATCAAGGCATCGCCTTTCCTTTCGTACAAGTTAATACAAAAAACTGGATTCTAAAGCAAACCATTAGCCATACAACTCAATGACAAGGTCACAATTAGTCGGCAACAGAACGTTTACAGCCAATCCCAACTACTGATAAGACTGAAGTACGAAACCATAATTGTAATATAAGATTGATTGCTTCATTCCCTTGTCTTTTGCTCCGACAAAGTTGGCCACAAACGGGACAACAGGTCATGGTTGCAGTCATTTCTGGCAGCGTCAACCTTCCCGCTCAAGCAGCATTAACCACGAACTGTCACAACCAGTTGGGATGATTCTGTTAAAGTATAAAGATTTTCAAGATCGTGACTCACATATTTTGTATTAAGATAGCAGAGAGTTTGATACAAATATGAAACAATCACAGGACAGCAAGAAAGCATGAGGACCAGCTCAAGACACCACCTTTACAAACCGACTACGACCAAGACGACAGAGCGCACATCTGACATGAAGACTAAGGCAACTATCTAGACCTCGAACAAGATCGGCGATAGCTGCCGTCGAGGCCTCCTGCAACCGTCACGCTGACCACCAAAGACGAACATGTCCGAATGGAACATGCCGTCGCTCTTGCGCACCACACCTTCACGCCCTCCCCCATGGAGGTCGGAGTCACCGCGAGTCCGCCTCACAATCAAGGTGGTCTCCATCACTGGCCCACGATGCCCGTTGAAACCCCCACCATGGAGGCTCCCAACGCCGCAGCCGCACCAAAGGGGCCATACCTCCCCTCCCCCGAGAGAACTGAGCCAATCGTCAGCCGAGGACCAGCAGCATCCATCCAGGAGCCGCCACCGCACCAAAGGGCCCCTATCCCCCTCCCCCCCGGAGAACTGAGGCAATCATCGGCCGAGGACCAGCAGCACCCATCCAGGAGCTGCCACCGCCGAAGACTCATGCCTCTACTCCGCTAAGAGGCTGTCAGATCTGCCTGCTAACCGATCGGACGAGCGCCCACACCAAGGAGGTGGATTCAACGACCACCAAGCCAACCACCATGGTGACCTCCAGACGCCGGATCCACAACCACCAACATAGTCCCCCCCTACCCCCGACTCCAACCGCATGGGTGGCGAACTAGAGGCCTAACCCAAGAATCGGGCAGCTGCCAGCGCCGGCCCAACCTAGCTGCTATAGAACAACACCGACTCAACCAACTTTGACCAAACCAACACCGTCACCTCCAGATCCAGTCGTCGCCGATGCCTAGTGGCCGTCCCCGTCAGGGCTGGTCCCCATGACTCGTCGCCGAGCGCCGAGCCCTCCACCAGGCCCTCCAGTCGAGCACGAGGCTGACGCTACCGCTTGCCACCACCCGGACCCTGAGTCAAATCCCACCCCCACGCGACGCGAGGCATGAAGGAGGAGATGGCCCCGTTGCCGCCCTCATCGGTGGCCTCATCGGGTTGTTTTGGAGGCCATCTCCGACAACGGCATGGCAGGGAGCGGTGGAATAAGAAGTGGTTGTGGCTAGGGTTTTGTCTGCCGAGAGTCGCCCGGGAGCAGGCAATGCGAGGCTGAGAGAAAAAAATGTTAAAATATAAATGAATTACCTATTTTTTCTTATCAACATAAGCTTTTAGGTGAACTGACCGGTACATAATAACTTAACATGGTATCAGAGTCAGGGGTCTCAAGTACGAATCCTGACATGCGCGATTTATTAAAAAATAAAAATAAATTATAACTTAATCCTATCCCACGTTTGCACCCAAGAAAGCTACACGTGAGGGGGAGTGTTAAAGTATAAATAAATTGTCTACCTTTCTCTATCAGCTTAAGTTTTAGGTGAACTGATTGGTCCATAATAATTTAATAGATTCACCCTAGTGATATTTGTCCATTTAACCTCCTGGACAAGGGTTGAAAAATTAGCAACAACAACTAGCCTTTTTTATAAAAAGGTCACAAGCAAGTTTGTGGACAACCCTAAACAAAAATTCATCCTATTTATTTGAACCAATTCACTTTTAATTTATGTTTCTATTTCTTCTAATCCTCTATAACTATATAAATGAAACTAGCCTCCTTCCATTCCCTGGATCCTGGTTGATTGACATCATCAGAATTATTTTGTTCGTTGCATTCAAGGCATGTGTACATCTCCAGCATCGATTACATCTGCTTCATTCATTTTTCTCAAACAATTGCCACCTGTTAAGACAACTATAATCCTTATATGGGCATCTAAGCATTTCCTCACCAAAGGTTTTCGAAAATATGGCTGTACGCGACGTATTGTACCCGTGATGCTCTGATACTAGCTGTGACATCCCGCCCTTAAGCAAGGACAGTTAGCCGTAACCAGGATCATCACAGGTTGTCATAACCGGAGCAATGATGCATAATACATCACATACATAGCTCGAATAAAAGAGTTATTACATAGATTCTTGAATTACATAATAGTACATAGATATTAAAGTGTTCGAAGTTTGAAAACAAAGTAGAAGCGATACACAATACTACCAACTCGATGATACAACGACCCGCATTGAGCCCTATGATGTGAAGTCCTCGGTGGCTCTTCAAGGGGTTGAGTCCCAAGTCACCTCCCAATCCTCGGGTTCATTGTCGGGCCGCATGAACTTGCTGTATCAGTCACAATACTCGGGCATTCCCTCTGCACACAGATTAAAGTCCATAAGCAAAGCTTAAGCAACTAAAGCTCCACAAGATTGACCCATCAACATGACCATAAATACCGACTCCTAGCATGCAAGACTTAATGGGATAAACTCTCTCTATGTCAAACCCGTGCTAAGAGTAGATCCTTACTTTCATATTTTAGCTCTATTCAAATCATTACAACTAAAAGGTGCAACCTACACTAGTCATCCAAGAGTTGCAATCAAGTAATTATATTAAAGCAACATAAACATTTCCTCCATTAAGTTAATTAATTTATCTACGTGATGACTAACACAAACACGCAGTACTCATATCTGAGATTCGCGGCGATTTGAATCGATGTACACCATGTAGGGGACACATGATCAACACGCCACACGCATTCCACGCTCAGTCCGCGTATGACCCTTAACCATATGTATCTCACACGGTCCATGTATAACAACCTTTCGCGTAGTCATCAACAGATTTGAACAGATTCACTACCCCTAAGAAGAAGGGCTCCTGTCCGATCCACAACACGTCAACTGACCAATCTATGGGTCCGTACATAGCTTCTTTCCCACAACAGCTAATGAAATAGTGGGAAAAACTCAAGCTTCTGTTGACAACTGGCTACTAGGTTTACTGGGCCCAGAACACCAGCATACAATCAGTACATTCAATACTTGCTCGTAGGGGCCAACCCATCGGTCCTTAACCAATACAGATGGGGGCTACAACCTTGGAGGTGCCAGCTTTCCATATCACACTCCCCTCCCTTCCCAATTGACAGTACTCTACTTTTCACCTAAGGGCCTCATCCGGTCTCCAGTTTACAAGATTCCACCAACAATTCTAAAGTTTAGGTTTAAGGAACCTATGGCCGCCACGTGGTCTTCCGACCACTCGGCCATGTACCGTGACGAACATCTATGCCTAGCCAAGCTATCGACCTATCTCTAGCAATAGGATTAACAAGGATGGATCGGAAAGTAATCTTAATGCATCTTAGGTATCACTTCAATTCCTACAACCTAAAGCACAACTTTACAAGCAAGATTCATAATTAAGATATAAAGATAATTAAAACTTCAAGGATAGGGTTAGATGCACCAGGACTTGTCTTGTTCGGGATCGGTGTTAGTGTCCTCGGCTTGAACTTGCTCCGGTGGCTCCTCGAGTTCCAGCTCATTGCAATCTAGCATATATGCATAAATATGAGATGAGATAAAAAAGGTGCAATGCATGAGGTGCAAATGCAATATGATGCAAAATAGCAAGCACTGAGGATATTACCTCACCAAGGTTATTTTAGTAACTTATTTCTAAGTTTTTCTATTTATTAGCAAATTATCTAAGCACTAGAAAAACTTAATAACATGAGATTTATAGATTTAATCATGTTCTTTGATTTTATACAGGTTCTAACCAGCAAAAGGAGGCACTAAACAAAAATGATTATTTTTCTAGGCATATTCAATTTACTACAATTTAATTACTGTAAAACAGAGATTAAATCATAACAATTATTCTGAGCAGAAACTAAATATGATCTATTTTTTTGAAAACTATTGAACATGATTTGAGTATGCATGCAAAGATTCAAGATTTGATTTCTTGAGATTTTCTATAAGGCAATAGTGCACAAATAAAGATTTGGTCCAGCCTAATGAATAGATCTGCTCAAGAGGAAACCAAAGAAATTTACTTTTCATTTTTCTGAGTTTTATATGATTTTCTATAAAATTTTGAAGTTTAATGAATTTTCTAGAATTTTAAATTGGGAAAATATTCTTGGACATTGGAGAAAAAATGCGCCAACAGTGGATGGCTCAAAAAACTAGCCCGAGGTCTGGAGCTGCTAGTCGGGCCCAATGGCCAAAGCGGCCCAGTGGCCCCAATCGGCATGCGCGCGATGGGCATGCCCATCGCGTGGTCAGAGCGCACTGCCTCCGCACGATGGCATGGCCGTCACTGGCGGGCTGGCCGATGAGGCGCAAAGAGGTGGCCGGCATGAGCACCTTGAAGCTTGGGGAGCATGCTGGGCAAGTTGCACTGGGCGGAGACTCACCGGCGAGGTCTGTCGACGGCAGGGTGGCAAAAGTGGGCAGAGTGGTGGGGTTCCGGTGGCGGCGGTGCACTGGTCCTCATCGGCGGTTGGTGGCGGGTATTGCAGCACCAGGAAAAAGGAAGAAGTGAGTTGCGTGGCAAAAATGAGGATGGAGAGGCCCGGAAGGTGGAGCTCACTAGTGAAGGCGGACGGCGGCGGTGTTTCAGCCAAAATCCCGGCGAGGTGGATGGTCTCCGATGGTGAAACTCGGACAGGAGGTCACCGGGTGAGGGGGGTGGGGTGGCTTCACACGCGTTCGATTTGGGGTGGAGGCAGTGTGGAGGACGGACTCGCCGTTCGGTGGTGGCAATGTCTTTTTATGGGGGCGGAAAACATCATGGAGAAGGGAAGGGGGGAGGGTCCGGCCCGAGGCCACACAACGGAAGGAAGGGGGATGAGGTCAGGGCCCCGACTGGCGGGTGGCAGGCAGCCGGCAACGATGGTGAACTCTCATGCTCGGATCACCTCAACCAGCAGCCTGGGCGCGTTAGATGTGTCCCTAGCTAAATGCTGTGCAAAATCAATGGGACGGGGTTGTTAGGGAACCCAGAGGGAACCAGAGAAACTCAGGTAAACCTTTTCTTTTCTTTAACTAACCCAAATTGGGTGCATGATGTCTCGACCAACCATGGCCATCATCTCCCGTAGCAGCCTGTCGGCGGCCGCAACCCGTGAACACGCCTGCTCCACACTACCTTCCACAACGCTCAAGGACTCAGGGGCTGGCACCACTTCACCTGGGGCTGTGTCCCCGGGCAGGCTAGGACTGGGCTGTGCACCACCAAGTCCAAGCAAGTGCCACCCAGGGGCATGGGGGCTAAATCATCGCCTCTGACCACTACAACATCTACATGGCTGCTATCACTGCCCAGCGGCATGTCAACGGTGACCACCTCCGCCTAAATGGGCACGTCTTGCAGAAGGACAGTGCCGTTCTCCTCCTCTATCAGCTCCTCCTGCACCGACGCCTCTCACACCATCATCCCCTGCACCGGTGCCTCTTGCGTTGACCCCTCCTTCACTATCTCCTACGCCATCTCCTCTAGCACCGGCTCCTCTGGATTGACAACCGGCGGTGGCATGGAGCCCGAGGTAACCTCAACTAGGTCGCCTGTGCTCCTGACCGACATTTCCATCAAAATCAGGTGCGGGGGAGATGCCATGTGCATAACCGACTGAGGAATGATCAGGGCAGCCAAGGTATGGCTCCTGTCATTCACGCAAAGGGCCGTCCATGGAACCTGACGGGGCCTACAAAATCCCATACAGGTGAGCCAATTCTGTTAACACAGGCAAAACGCTTGACCCCTTTAAGTTGGGAGTTACCGGCATGAGCTGGGGTTGCTGAGGCATGTCGGCCGGTGACCCAATCCTTGTCTGGGTACGTTTTGGCCTACGCCCGCTCATGGTGATCCCCACCTCCTGATTGGCGATGTCACCAAATGGCGGAGGGGTTGTGCGTGATGGAGACAGAGGAGGTGGAGTAAGCTCCCCTTCCCCTTCTTCCTCACTTGAGGAATAAGATTCAGTGGGCGTATCCTCCCCCCTCTCGTTCACCGCCCAACGGGTAGCACTCCAGGCTTTCTTCCTCTCTTTCCGTGCCCGCAATACTTCATTGTGAGTGCAGTTTGCCTTCTGCTTTGCTACATCCTTGGGTAGGCTGATGCACTGTGGGCACCCTAGAGACCTTGTACAAGGTCATGAGCATGATGAGAAGATGAAATCGCGCAAGCTGCCTAAACAGATCCAAACAAACTAACCCTAGTGTTAGCAACTCCTTCTATTAAGGGGCAGGGTCAGCCACAGGATTGAGATTCGCCCTATGATCTAGGACCTTGTGAAACCAGGTGTTGATTTTTGCCTCACTCAACTCCTCAGAGAAAGAGCAATCGAGACAACTTGGCCCTGGGTATAGCCACATCTTGGTCACCCGCTGCCGGAGCAGCTGAATTTGGTGATTGAAAAATGTCTGTAAGAGGTGCATGCCCATCAACCCCTCCGGTCGTAACTGCCGGATGACCTTGCACAAGGGCTACAACTTGTCGAGGTCCTTCTTTGCCATCCCGTACCCCCAGTTAGGTTGGGGAATGGGGCATTTATCGGTGAATGCGGGGAGCGGCATGTCAGTGTCATTCCTCTGGTTGAACCACTTCTCCTGCCACCCTTTCATCCATTTGGACATGGGGATGTCGAAATAAGGATCGACACCCTACCTAGTCTTGACGTAGATACCCCCCTGAAATTGTCAGTTCTACATCTGGGTCGTACGGATGCTAAACGTGGAAGAAATAGTTCCACAGGTCGAAGTGGGGGTCAATTCCCATGTAGGCCTCACACAGAGTCACAAATGCCACAATGTATAGGATCCCTAGAGGGGGCATATTGTGCAGCTCTAGGCGATTGTGCTACAGCAGTGAGCAGAGGAATTGATGCGATGACACATCAAATCCTCGCTCATAAAACAGCACAAAGGACATCACACATCCCTCTGTCGACACAAGGGACGCGGGGTCCTCAGGTACGCGAAAGGTCATGAGCTCCGTCGCCATCATGAAAGCCTCACTCACGAGGCTCTGTAGATGCTCCTATGTGACCATGGAAGGGGTCCAACTTGTTCCACCATGGCCCGAGAGGGAAAGAGAAGCAACGTTCTCTATGCCCCAAAAAATCTCTCTTTTTTCTCTCCCACTTTTTTGAGGCATAAGGAAGAAGACGAGAAAGCAATGACTGATGGTGCGAGAGGACGTAAGGGTGCGCAAGGGCGACTGTTTACTTTTATAGCCCTGTGGTGTCACAACAGAGGTGTCAAAGAAATGAGCCCTTATAAGGAGTAGTAAACCCACATTTACACAACTCCTCGGCTCCTCGCACATCGCATGCACTACGCCTCGACTGTAACGTGGGATATGACAACCGTATCCAAAACAGGTCCTGTTGGGGTCTTGTATCCCAGGTACTGTGGGTTGCCAGTTACGTCCCATAAATCTGGATACGACTGGTTCCCTCCAGCGACAAACGGCTGGGGAACCACACACGCTGTACCAGATATGGCCCCACATCTCCTGGCTGAAGAGGAGGGTCACCTACCTAAAAAGAATTAGATCTAGAAATGACCCACTCCTCCATCTCATCACGATAAGCGCAGACCAATAGGATTTCAGCACCTATCAGCCCACTATGAACCCCCTCATATCCCGGCTGGGCCACACCTGGGGGCTATCAGTACCGTGAGAGGCTAGTAGGACCGGCCCCACAGAAGGTAACAACTTGAAATGCCTGGCATGATATGATAAGACCACAGGCACCCACACATGTCTGGCAGTAGGTACTCAAGTGCTGGAATCCATCCCATCGCCGTCTAACATAGCAACTCTACCAAGGGAACACACATAATCGCCATGATAACACTGATGAAGGATAATTACACTCTGATACAAGCGGGACCTCCACATAAGATTCGATCTCTCAGGTACCCGGACAATCAACACCCCATCAAATATCTAGTCCCGGGGGCTACACCCCCTCGGAAAGGCGCCACTACCCACTACAGCGCGATGAGATGGGGCAGCGCCTATTTGGAAGCTCTGTCCCCTCGTCTGATAGTCGTAGACCGTAGGATGGTGCAAGAGGTAGGATAGCCACCTCAGTGCCTGGGAGCCAGGAAGAATGCCCGGGAAGCCCTGTCCAACCTATACGAATCGACGTTTCCAGTCAAGGGCCCCACTGACCATGTAACTTAATCCTAGTTGTAAAGTAACCGACCATAGTCAGCAGACCCCTGAGCGGTCTATAAAAGGCCCCTACCCTTCAGGCAGGGGGTACGAGATCCATTTCCCCCTTCACCACATAAACTTCTCGAGCTCTCTGCTCACCCCTTGTAACACATGTTCATCTTCAATATCAAATCACTGGGCGTAGGGCTATTACCTCTGAGGAGGGGCATGGACCAGGATAGATTACTGTGTGCTTCATAGTTCGTAAGACCACCTTGGAATTGGAATGTGTGATCTTGACCACTCTGTATTTTGATGGTGCAGAAAACACCGATAGGTCTCACATGGGCCTGCCAAAGCTCTGGGTACTAAGGCAAAATCCGCCATCTGGGTCAGCGACGCCTAGAGTAAATAGAGCAAAGGACAAAGCCACCGAAACGATGGCCAACAACTGGCACTACCCAGGACCCCATCGAGGGTACCTAGCATCCTCAAGCTTTGTATCTGAGTCCCGACCAGGAGGTTTCCATCACCCCCAAGCGGGCTCGCACCGAGCCGGCTGAGTTCTCCCGATAGGTACTACTCGAGAATGATGCATGAAACCACCAGGTCCGGATTTGTTTCGGGGGTGGGGGGGGGCATTCACCCCTATCTAGCCCTATGGAGAGATACATCTACCCATGCTGTCTCTCACCCGCTAATAGTGAATCAGACTCCACTAAAATCCTGACTCAGCACCGCGGTGCCAGGTCTCAAACTGTTAGCTAGCTCACGAACCTAGGAAGCACGCCAATGAGGTAAGTACCCGGTCAGTTCAAACTGCTTCGGGTGATCCAAAAGCCTGAGGACAGGGTCCATGCGCACGCCGCATACCTTCTAACTACCTGGACAGATCCAGGGGCTCCCGAGAGTTGTCAGTGAAAACTAAAATAGTACATATGAAACTTAGCCTCTGCTCGAGCTTTCTAGCTCAGCACAGCCTCGGGGTCACATGGTGGGTACCATTGCGGGATTCCGAGTCACGACCATAGAGGCTCTAGCCCCATGGCCTCACCACCAAATCCCGCGTCGGTACCCGTAGTGACATATGTGTACCTGATCTGCCTCTCACTGGGTGAACGGCTTCCACCACCCACTCAATGGCACGCTTGGGGCCTACTATCGGGGTCTTGTACCCCTGGGTACTAAGGGTCGCCGGTTACGGCCCAATAAATCTGGATACAACCCAGTTCCCTCTAGTGACAAAATGCCTGGAGAACCAAGTGCATCATACCAGGACTAACCCCTAGGCGGGACGTGTACCAGTCCTTTTTTTACCTCGGCTCACACACACCCAGGACCCTGGGTGTCATACCCAGTTTTTATGCCAAAACCAAGTACTCATCATATGCATGACCCAGGATCAATTGTTCCACATATATGGCCCAAAAGTGTTCACAGATAACCAAATGTCACGAATAAAGTATAATTATTACATAAGTAATCTCTCTAAAGACTATGATGACTCTCAACGAAACAGAACAGTGGAAGACTCCATAATTCCATAGGAACGGCAACTGGAGCAACACGTAACCTAGAACTCCTCACCGAAGAATTACATACCATCTTCTCCTTCTGAGCAGCAGGTTTGAGTAGCAGGGGAAATAGCAAGGCTGAGTACACTTATGGTTGGTACTCAGTAAGTGCAGGAATAAAATGATAATGCACGGTAATAACAAGGATAAAACTGTAATAAAATGGTAAGCAGAAATTGCACCTATACTTGGCTCTCTAATTATTAGCACCAAAATTACTACGTTAAAGTTGGTGGCTAAAACTACCCAATTATGTTGAATTAACCTCAAAGTATAATCCACAAAGGG